>JAAAKE020002187.1:0-11297 GCA_010014785.2 Anisolabis maritima
AGTTAATCTCAACAATCAACGCGGACCAACCCGGGAAAACATCATTCCACATATATATATATATATATATATATATACAATCCACTTGGATAGCCTATTTTGTTCATCTTGATGAATAATTAGATGGTCTACATGAAATTCAACATCATAAAATTTCATTATGTTTTACTATTAATAAATTTACTATTTTCGGATTTTATGTAGATTTTATGATTATCCATTAAGATGAAACCAAAGATATTGTTTATCCATTTACTTTTTAAGGGGATAGTATATCCACTTTTTTTTATAGATTTTAATTTTAATCATATTTTTGCAAGATTAATAATTTTTAATAAGATTCCCAAATGTTTGTTAAATGAAATATTTTTCAAAAAGTATTTAGGCTGCCAGTCGCTCTTTATTTAATATTAAAATGAAAGTTATTCTAATTTATTTTGATATTGATAGTACAATTTAATTTTAAAAAATTTGAACAATATTTCTCTTATTCCATATTTTTATATTTATTTGAATGAAAAAGTAAAATTTCATATTTATTTTTAATTAACTCCTATAGGATATCTATTGATTATTTACTTCTATTCTGCAACTATTATCAGATCCTAATCTAGTACAAACAGATAATTTAAAAAAAATTCAATTCTATATTGAACAAAAGAGACGTACTTGGTAAATGACCTTATTTTGTCGACACGCCCAAAATAATATTAATAAGAATAATATATATCTCTCTTTAGTCATTTATATTAGGGGCACGTTGTGATTATTCTAGAGAGTAACTTTCATGAGAATAACACTGAGGTGTGTTCCCATTACCTTCCACAAGAGGAGGCGACACTTGTAAAGTTGGATAAATTTTTACCATGGGGTGGATTTGAACCCAAGTCCGCTTAACTGCTTTATCCCCTCAGCTTTATATATATGTTTGTAAAATAAATTTTTATTTGTAAAAAAAAACTTAATTTCTTAGAAGAGGGCGCTGATTTTTGTGGAATGAATTTCGATAATTCTTTTTTTTTTTTTTCTTAAATAAGTATATTTCGTTGATCTATACAAAAAAAAAAAATAAAATTCAACAAATTTCAATATAAAATATATATTATATTTACTTTCGTGACTGCAAATCCCCTCAATCTCAAAGACGCAAACAACAACAGTGGAGGGGTAAAAAAAAATATTCCAAATTTAATATGAAACGATTTTCAACTTGAACAAGAAAAAAAGAAAATATTCAAATATTCTAATGCAGATCAATATTTCAATATTTTTTTAAATAATTTTACATCCGCTTATTAAAATGAAAAGAATATATTAAATGATAATAAAATATAAGGATGCATTTAATTTTTAAATAGATTCGTCTCAAAGTGAAAAAGTTGTTCGGTAATCTATCACTCAAGAGGAGATTATTCGGATGACAGCTCTCACTAATATTAAGGCAAAAAAAGGCTCGCAATAACAAGGTTTTCGCAGAGACAGTCTAAGCAATCAATAGGAGATGGTCCAGGCCGGATAATTAAGCTTACTGCCCCATTGGCTCCTCCTGTTCCATTGTCACCTGCTCCCTTGACTCTCCCCCTTTTTTTTTTTGTTTATAATTATCACAACCGGAGGTTAATTTCAGTGATCCTTTTACAGATAAGAATTCTGGAAATTAAAAAAGAAGTGGCAACTTTTATTTAAACTCCCTCCCTTTTTCTAATCTAAGTCCCCATCACATTTTGGTGAATAAATAAAGCTTGCTAAAATTCAATAAACCCTCGATTTAACATACTAATAAGGGAAGGAGGTGTTCGTTATAAATGCCCGTTTTATATAAAATATAAAAACTTATAAAGAATTTACATTCTTTAAGCTGTTTAAGACAATAAGCTTCTAACTTCTTAAAGACACTTCATATACCGGACAATAAAATTTCCACCTATCACAGTGCGCAAAACGGTGATAATTCTTTCATCCACCATTTTATTTTTTATAATTAACAATATTTTTTTTTTTAATACTAAAAAATATAAACAATGGGAAAGTTGATAAAAAAATGACCGCTATGTTTGTGCATTCATTCTTCAGTCATAAAAAATTTACTTATAAAGAAGTAAGCTGTGGTTCCCGTCATATTAGTTTATTTATTTAAAAAAAAATTCCAAGCCGACCAAGAAAGTTTTTTTTTTTTTTTTTACTTTTTTTTTTGTCTTTTTGTAACTTAAGAGGAAGGGTTGAAAGCGCGTCGTAAAATAACAAATATATATATATATAATCTTTATTTTTTTGATAAAACAAACAGCTCGATTTAAAAATAAATAAAATTCTTATTTACCCTTTTTAATTATTTTTAATTTTATTTCTTTCTTTTATGGTTGTTTTTAGTTTCGGTTTGAATTGCTAACTTTAATTTACAATTGTGTAAAAAAAAATTCTCATCCTTATTAGATGTTTGAAATAAAAAAAAAAAAAAAAAAAAAAATTGTTCAAGAAAATTCACATTCCAATTTATATTAAATTTTTACTTAGATCTGGTGAATCACGACAACGAGTTAAGAGTGAGATTTATTCTCTTTATATTTTGGAAAATTATTTTATTACAATTATTATTATATGAAAATAATTTTTTTTTTTTTTTTGTAATCGAAGAATTAGTGATTAATAAGAGACAACCAGCTTATCAGATAGTCCTCCATGTCAGTCTTCTTCTAAAACTAGGCGCGGGGATTTTTTCACTTTTTATTTTCTGTAAAAAATAAAAAATAATGCTGTAAATAAACTTAGAATCAATTAACAAAGAATTTATATATTTTTGTGGAATTTCATAGCCTTCATAAAATTATAAATATAAATATATATAGATTAATAAAAGGATAGAGGTTTATAGCAAATTTAAAAAAAATTTTTAAACCATTATCTTTAAAAATCGATCCAAGGATTTCTGAGATTCGCATTATATATATATATATAATTAACCAATGAAATATTTTAAAGATTAACAAATTAAGTCAATTCAGAAAATAGATGATTTCTGCTCTTCTTGTGTGTTGAAATTTTATAAAAGATAATCCATTTTCTTTATAGACAAGGTCATATTTTTAAGTAAAATGAAATGAAAGTGTGAATAATAACAATGGCTTGCAAAAACAAGTTTCCGGAATATCGATTATTTATTTTATCATTACATTTGGCCTGGCCTTTCCATTCATTTACATAATTTGAAAATAATTTTTTTTTTCCAAAACTTAGCAACATGATGATAATCAAGAATAATAAATTTCATTAACTCTCAACGAAACAAAAAAGTAAAATATTTTTTTTTCACTGTTGTAATATCATCTTATGTTGATTTAATTTTTCTCTCTAGTCAAGTTAAATTTTTAGCGGGGGGGGGGGGGGGGGGGGGGGGTTTGTGTTTAGTGGTCCGCGATATTTCAAATTTTAAGTTACTGGTCCGTGAATTCAAAAAGGTTGTCGACCGCTGAACTAGTCCATTCCTCTGGAAAAATCGAAATATCTCTTTAACTTTAGCGAAGAGAAACATCCACCAAAATCGATGAAGTAAGCAAGGTCGATCACGGATGGATGGTCTCAAGGAACAAGGGTGCTTAATTATCTATATATATATACATTTGAGAGTGGATATCGCAGCCGAAAAGAGTAAAAAAAAAAATAAATAAAGAACTATAAATTATACATACATCATGCATGTGATATTTTGAAGAGAAACTCTCAGTTTTTTTTTTTCCAAGAAAGAATGAATCATATAATAAATTTCCGATATCGGCAGAAGCATCGAATTCTTTCCATAGCCTGCCCAGCATAGTCTCATTGAGTGGGGATGTCGCCTCAAGATTCTCTCCATGGGGTGATATAGAAGACTGGATATCAGGTGAAAATGCGGCATATTACACCTAATTCTGATACGTTCGTTTTCCAGTCTTATGGGCGTTTTTCTCATGATATACAGAGCTCAAGGAGAAGCGACAGCCACAATCGACGAGGCTATGATAGGTAAGGTATGATAAACTCGATTATTATGTAGGCTTCTGCCTAGTGGTTTCCACATCGAAGGTTTAATAGGAAAAAAAACTTTCAGTCTTTCTTCAAAATGACATAATACATAATGTATATATAATTTGTGCAATAAATAATTTAAAATGTTTTTTATATACACCTTGTAAACTTGTTTTTTAGATGTTTAAAATGAAATCTGATTTTGACTTTTTTTAAAAATGTGATTTGAGACTTCGTCTGGCCCCTGCAGAGTCGCAGGACGTTTTTTGGATGGGTGGGGTGGAGTTCATTAAGGGAAAGAAGTTCAATTGATTTACATTTCTGTCAAATTTTGTACCTTTTTATACCCCTAACTATATTCCTTTCCCGTTCTTGTGTTTCTGGGTCCCAGTTTCGTTCAAGAATCGAGAGATTCGATTTGGGGGACAAATCGTTCTCTTTAAGGATATCTTCACTACAGTACTAGAAAAACGATAGATATTCTATTTAATAGTCTATCTGCCTACTGGCTCAGTATTTTATTAAATCGATTAAAAAATTCTCTTTTGCTGGCTAGAATGCAGATAGAACACGTTCAGTGGGGGCTCTTGGAGCCCGACCTTTTCTCTTCATCCACGATATAGCCATATTGATATCAATTACACAAATCCCCCCCCCCCCCTGTTCTAGACTATTGCAGTGATTCTAACCTTTTTTCTAGTGGGCCAGTTTAATGTCATATTTTACCATAACCATACTTATAATTGTATTTATTTTTCTAAATGAGTTTACATCATATACAGTATTATCAATACTATTAGAACTATTGTTAAATTTGCTGCTAATTTTTAATTATTTCTTAACGAAAAAGAGATAAAATATTTTTAAAGCCTGCAACACCATTTTTATATTTGTCCACGTTATTTTCAAAATATATGCCCGGAAAAAAAAAAGAATTTTTTTAAATATATAAATTTCAAATTTCACTAACGTATCTAACATATTTGGAATTTGAAATGGAACAGGATATATTAACATAAAAATATTTTTTATTTCTATTACTATGGCCCTTAGAAATTATTAAAAAATTTCAAGGCCCATGGATTCTATATTTTTTCCACGGCTTTCTCAGATTCTTCCGTGACCACTAAGAAGTCCATTAGGCTCCGGTTGAGAACCTCTAGACTAATGGATAGATTATGCGGCGTTTTGCTAAGAATCTGTATTGTACTGAGTTGAAGTCTTGAAATGGAAATCATAATACAATAGAATAAAGCATTCTTTCATTTTGACTGAAGTCTTTTCTCCTTAAATTAATTAAAATTTTCTACAACAGTCATAATTATACGGTAGTATTTGATAATTTTGAATTTGCAAAAATAAATAAAAGCAGAGCTTTTCTTAAAGTTCTTTTCAAGTTAAGGTCTTTTTTGAAAACGTAAAATTAAATTAAATTATATTATTCATGTTTTGATTGCAATCAGGTCGGAAGTCATCACGAGACACTCAAGAAAGTTATTGCTATTTGGCTAAAATAATGGAAAATTCTATAATTAAACTTGAAAGTGAATATTTTGGTTCTGGGGTGTAGATGGCCTTTAAGTTAGTATGAATGAGTGAGGCTATTTATGGATATATCTAAATATATATATATATATATATATATGTGTGTGTGTGTGTTTTGGCATGAATCGCAATCGCAATCGAGGGTGAGGCCGGCCACTGTCGGCGTCGCTCGGCACCACGGTAATCGATGGCAGAGGTCGGCAGCAAGGATTCTGTGGGAATGGTCTGGTCCAGGAGGGAATAAAAAGGGTGTGTGTGTGTTCGCGGGGGTGAATGAAGAGAGAGCACGCGCAACCGAGCTGTCTCCATTCATGTTCTTCTCTCCCTGGATGGATTGGTGGGGGCAGCCACTGTTGCAACAGTACCTAAAATGTGTGTCTATGTGTGGGTGTCTGTTTTGGGAGAGAGCGAGAGAACACAGTTGGCCAGACGCACACAGAGAGAGAAAGGATATCTTGGAGCGAAGCGAATCAATAGCCAGAATAGGGGTTCGAACCTGGGCCTTTTCCATTCATTCTGCGGATTTACAAATTTTATAAAAATTTCTGATAAATTCTCAAGTCAAATCAACGGAAGAACAAGATTTCCGTTTAAATAATATTACTTTTCTAAAACTCTCTAAAAAGGAGAGTTAATTTTTTTTTTTTTTTTTTGTAATTAACGGATTTTCAGAAGTTGAGATTACTTGAATTCAATAAATTATTTAAAATATTTCATTTCTCTATTTGGATATTCCATGGAACGCATAAATTCGATCGTTTTTGTTTGCTCAAAGGTAGGAGATCAGCTCATTACTGGATTTTTCGATTTTAAGCTTCTTTAGAACGAAATGCGAATGCGAATTTATTAAAATAACAATTAGTTAATTCGATTTGGAATAATTAATAGCAAATCCATTAATGAGTTGGTCATTTGGGTTGCCTACCTTCCAGCAAGCAAAAACAAACGAATTTATGCACTTCATCGTGTATGTGTGAAGTTCAATCGCGGCCGAATGGCTTGACTAAATATAAATGTTTCCGATTATATCGGCTTCTGCCTGCAGATCAGAAAGTGTATGAAAGGAGAAAAAGTAGGCCACTAACGAAAAAAAATCTCACGTATCGAGGTGAGCCCCTCTAAGCCATCGGATTCCTGGAACTCGAAAGAATGATATTTTGAAAAATTAAAAACTTAACTTATCAAATCGTGAGATAATCAGACATCGAGCTTCTTTTTGTCTTCTGCAAATGTTTTAAAACTTTCTGATGGTGAATTTTGAGTTCCTCAGTGGCTTCTTCTTATTCTCCACTTTTTGCATGATTTCATGACTTTTTCAGTAAGTGGTCGGTCAGAACGAAATCGATCGAACTATTCACGGGCTGATATGGCATAAAATATTTTATTCAATATTATATTTAGCCCAGTAAATCTAATAGGAAATGGCGTCAAACTCTGAACAAATCGATAGCTTACTTTTGAATATTTTTAGACACTATTAAAATTAGTTTTTTTTTTTTTTTTTTTTTTTTTTGAAAATTTCCCACGCCTTAGTAGAAGAAGATATTTGAAATGATTCTGTGCACGGAGACACACATCTAAAACTCAACCGACCTCTGGCCGTAATCATTTATGGCACCCCGTGAAGTTACTTGATTTAGTATCTTTAACTTCTCCTTCAATTCCAGCTAACTAGCTAACTACTCCTATATCTAATTTCCTCCGGGTCCTTTTTTTTCAACCATTCTATGCAAGTCATAGTTTGAGGGACTCTCCCAACACCGACATGTAGACTAGTCATTGCGTAGTGTGCATTAAAATGTTTTAATTTTTTTAATTTGTAAAGTCTAATCATCCGAATACACAATAAATAAACAAAAAAATAAGTATTAAGTGATTATATAATATACACTCATACTTCGATACTACGCACTAAAAGGGAGAAATATCGGTCCGATGAAGCCGATTGTCCGTAAGTACCGACACTAAAGTTAGGTTACGCTAAGAGTGCTAATTTCAATAATTATCTTACGAAAAATAGAGGAATGGATAGAGTACTTTATCTGACATACATGTATACTATAAATATACACCATAATGGAGTCAATTCATAGAGTCGACTGCTCCAGATTTTATCCACTGCTTTCGAAATCCTTTAGAGAGGTCCCAAGTACCGAGGAATGAGTGTATGTTCCTCTAGAATTTGTCAATAACCCCATAAACCGCTCTCAAGAGTCCATTGTGTTTATTTTTAGAAATTTTATGTGTCATAGCATTTAGTAGAAAATTCCAGAAATTCTTGAGTATCAGTCATTATCAGTTTTTCCTAGTCTTCTCTGTAATAGTATGAGTATATAGTAGTAATAAAAAAAAAAAAAAAAAACATTTATTTATATTTTTCAAAGAAATATAACTTCCCTAGTATAAAATATTTCTTGTTTCCCTCCTATCGTATATTTTATATCAAACATTTATAAAAATATTAGTCATTGTTAAGGGACCTTCCCATGTTGTTTCTTTCTCCCCCATTTGCTTTCTTTCCCTAAGCATTTTCTCTTTCTGACCCTTCAATAAATGCACTATAATATGCTTATTAGACATAAATATTATATTTTTGTTTTCATGCATGTTTGCTATTAAGCTTGATATCTATATCCATTTTTTAGTAAACCAGCTGCGCATCGAGGAAAACTCCTCCATTTGAGGGACACCACATCTATTCAGGGAACAATAAATCTCCTCGATATCTAGTATACCAAAAAAACTGTAATATTCATGAATAAAATATTTCAACGAAATATTTATTAGAGTGGGGCTAAAGTAAGAAATGCCCTGAGATTACTCCCCTCAAGACTAGTAACGAGGAGCAATCCCTCTTAGCAGGTGAATTCGACTTCTAGAGGTGCCACAATTTTTTTTTTACAAAAAAAATATCATATATATATATTTTCTAAGATTTGAATTTATTAGCTTAGTTCGCAGAATTATTCTATAAATTTTAAAAAGATATTAATCGTACAGTTTTTCAAAGTCTTCTTGCTTTGACTCGAATAAAATAAATTAAATTTTAAAACTGAGAAGACTTGAATGCTCTGAGTCATTATGAGAATGTTCTCATTCATGCAACGTAAGAAAAGAGTGGGGTATCTAAATTCTTTGTTGAGTTATATTTTTTTCTTGCGCCATTCCTGTTTTGTGAGCGCGATACTTGATGAAAATAGAAAAATAATTGCAATAAAAAGAAGATAAGAAATACATCTAGGGTAGCTTACTTATTTTTAACTTTTTAGGTTGGCGCATTCTCATAATGCAAAAACAAGCATTGGACAACTTTAACAGAATTTCAAGAATATATAGATACTATTGGCTATGAAATAATATAGCAGGGAGAGAAAGGTCTCAGCAACTAAAATCCATTTGGCGTTATCGTTAGTTTAATGCAGATAGCTCCCTGTCAATAATATAGCACATCATCAATATATCAGAAATATTTTTCAAAAACGTTTTATTCAATATTTGCATTATCACGATGTATTTCTTTTTTTCCTTTGAAGAATTATATTGATTATTGTGATGTATAAAACAAAGAATCCAATAAACGGGCGGTATCACTTTGGAGAGGGGAAATAGGTTGGATGTTCATTAAAAATCAAAAAATATGTATATCAGCTTAATAAAATAGTAATTTTGATAAATAATATATAAAATATATAATGGCGAAGGAAGCCGGCGTGTAATTGAGTCTAATGCTTTTGAGGAGGGTGGTAAAAGCATATAGGAAGCACAAGAAATGACATTCTTTACACGGGTAACTACTCCTATCTGGCCGAGAGGTTAATTAAAGGTATTGACAATTATCAATATTGATAACCAAGGGGTGTGGGTTCGGATCCCAGGCAGTCTGATGAAAGTTTATTTAAATCAATTGGATACCAATTTTTTTGGATTCTGAGGCCATATAGTCATTAAGACATTAAATGATATATAAAAATATATATATTTTGACGATACAAATGATCCATGCATATTTATTTATATCAATTGGTAACCAATTTATATAAATAAATTTTCATCAGGCTCTTTGGGACCATTACTGAAAATGACAATATCTTTAACCACAATCTCGGCCACAGAGGGGGGGGGGGGGGAACCAATTGATATAAATAAATATGCCTGGATCAGTGTATTGGAAATAAATAAGTTTTATATCTTTTAGTGTATATTTATGGCCTCATAGGCCTGAAGAGGCTTAAAAAAAACTCTGGTAACTCGTGGTCGCCATTCAAGAACTCACCAACTCAATAACCGTTATTTGACAATCCTTATACTCATATAAAATCTTAACGTTCTCAATTAAGAAATTTATGCATAAATATTATATTATTATCAAGAAACACTCTACTCAGTATACGGATTGGCAACCATTCGTTGATCGGTGCTGAGGCATTTGCATTCCTGAAGATGTTGAAAATTTTGAAAGTGAACAAGATATGGGGGGTCGCAATAGTTTTTTTTCTTGACTTAAGTTAAGTGAGTTCACTTAAAATCAAAAATTCCTGAAGGCACAGTGTTAGAGGCACAGACTTTGGGACCAACAACGCATTGGAGGAAAAAGTCGTCTTATTAATGTTATCGAACCATGGGTTATAAAAAAAAAACTTGTTTCTCTAGGAAACGTTAGTAATTGCTGTTTTTTCGAATTCAGATTTTTCCACGAATAGAGGTCCGCTGAGTCAGAGAAAAATTTGATAATCTCGTCTAATCTCTTTCTCTGTTGTATCTGTATAATTGCGCATGTGTGAGTATATGTCTAGACAATTTTGCAGCCGATCGGTTTGACCAATTGAAACAAAACTTTTAATCTAAGCTTTATTACCAGAGACAAATTAACTTTTGACAATCATCGAGCTCATGTGGTACTTCATTTGAATTTCAAATCTGAAAATTGCTTACCCTCTGGTCGAGACAGAGCTACTTCAATAAAGATATGGTGAAGATTGGCTGGCCCGATAAAAATTTATTTAAACCATTTAGATACCAATTTAAATGATTTAAATAATTATGCCTGAATAACAGTTATTATTAATATTTATGAATAAAATTCCAGATGCGGAAATATAAAAATATAATGAGGAATATTGTTACAATGGTTTTTATATTGTGTTTTTGTTTCGTTTATGGTTTTATATGATATATTTTTAAATTGTTATTTCAATTATGTTTTGTATTATATATTATATATTTATGACGAGGAATAAAAAAAAATAATGAGGAATAACTGAGGTGGGCTTTATCCCAAATTAAAAAGTTATTTGATTCTTAAAAAAAATGCAAAAAAAAAAAAAAAAATATTAAGACAAAACGCAAAGCAGAATTACAGATTCGCACCTCTTTTTTTTGTTCTCTATGAAAATAAAAACTTTTTTACTGGGAACAAAGCCCACCTCTGTAATCATAATATTCAATGAAGATAATATCGGTCACATAGATCGAAATATCTGCGAAATGATACAGATAGAGTGCTGGCTTAATTCTCCTTTAGGATCAACTCTGCACAGCCCAGCTTCGCCAGTTTCTTTTTCATCTTCTAAAAATATTATTGTAATTATTAACTTATAAATAATACTCCTATACAAAATTGTTCTAATCTTTTGTATGGAAAGGTTTTTATATCTTTTTCTATTTAAATAAATAAATAAATAATAAATTTATTTAAGATCTGCTTAGAGGCACAAGTCCTCGGTGGCTAGGTCCAATCAAACACAAATACA
>JAAAKE020002198.1:0-11297 GCA_010014785.2 Anisolabis maritima
GTTTTGCGTTGAGTAAATAAAAAACAAATCCATGCACAAATTTTCTCTCTCCTTATACCCAAATGAATTTTTTTGTGTATTAATTTGTTCTTTTTTATTTACTTATTAACGCATGGTCTGAAGATTCTTTATAATAATGCGAAATCGATCGCCTAAGAGTTTATTATTTATCACCTGACGCCTTCACTACACTGCCCTATAATCCTAGAAAAAATTTGTTTAGGAAAAGTAAGTATTGAAAAATATTTGTAAGGCAATTATTTATTTAAGATTAAAGTAAAATTATTAAATTAAAAATTTAATAATTAAGGAAATCTTTTTAAATGATATTTCCTAAATTTATAAAAATAAGTAAAAATAAAAATTTATTTAATTTCTTAGGTTGAAATTATTATAAATACTGAAAGAAATTTAAAAGAAAATTTCGAAAAATTATAGTTATATTTTAGTCTTTTTATAGTTGAGTCAAAGAGAAAGCATTAAGAATCAGTCAAATCGGAGGGTGTTTACAATGAAACCTCTGAATTATGTTTAAATAATAATCTCCTAGTAAGACAGTGTTATTCAGTAGTTTTGTTAATCAAATAGAGTTTGCCGATCCTTAATTTACGTTAATTAGACCCGTAAAACTTGTCGACAAGTCTTTCTGCCCATTGAAAAAACCTATCAAATTCTGAGTTAAACATTTACTACTAATATCCAGTAAAATTCTAAATGAATTCTAATCCTAAACTGTTCTGAAAAAATCAACCCATTGATTCCTGAGGTAATTGAAAGATAGTTTATTGAATAACCAGTTATGTTTTAAAGAGAGAAATTTTCAAGCAATTTTATTGGGATGGTTACAAAGTATATGTATATTTATGTATAAAACTCAGAACCATTTGATACATTACTGATGAGATATATATTATATATATATTAAGGATAATTAGTTTCCAAAAAATTATATATATGTCTTTGATAATTCCGATATTTCTAAAATTAAATCCATTATCTTGTCCCATAAGACTGTAAACCCAGATTTGAGGGGGTGCAATCCCCTCATCATGTCTACCTAATTTATACTTATATTTCAGAATTTACTAGAGAAAATATTGATGTTTGGCAGAAAAAATTCTATAAATTTATGAATGTATCTTTATTTAAGATGTTAAAAAAAAAGGCTTTAAAACCTTTATTTTCACTAAAATTTTGAAAACATAAGACAAAGTGTATGCAAAATAGGAAGAGGATCATCAAAAAATGTTGCTTACTTTTGTACTTTTTAACAGAATTAATTGACAAACAACTGGGAACTTGGAACCTGGTAATAACACTATAATTTCCTTAAAATTTTGAAAAATAAAAGTACAAAAAATTAATACTACCTTATATTATGATCACAAACAACTTCTCTCCAAGTGCATCTAAGAAAAGAGTTCTGCACAAATAGTTTATTGAAGTGAAAATTCTTATTAAACTTTTCAAGCCCTTCACCCCTTGGTGAATTGAAGTTAGGAGCATTGTAATTTTCATAACTTAAAATCAAAAGATGTGGATTGGATTTCCTACTTAATCCGATAAAATTTTATTTAAACCAATTATTGTTGGTTGCCAAAAACTAAAAAATAAAAACCTTGTAATGGCTTGTTGTCTTTTATTTTTACAAGGAATCAAGCAAACTTGTAATTTGTACTTGTAAACTTTGTTATAAGCCCTTTGTTATATCAATATGCATATTAAAATATTCAACGGTGATGAATGCATAAGAGTGGGATGTGCAGTTTATATTTATTAACATTCAATAAGATTTTAAAATAAGGAAATGGTGAATAATTCTATGAATTTAAATGTTGTTGGCATCCAATGTTTTAGGGAATTTTGGGCGGTTATAAATTTTGAAGAGAGAAGAAACTTACTCGAAACTTGGCTAAAGAGAAAGGCGTTGGACCAATAACCAATCACATTGCTTCCCTGTTTCTTTAGTTTGGGAGTGAATCACTAGAGGCGCTACTTGTATTTTATCTCGTAATATTTCTTAATTTAAATATATTTATATTTTCTATTAATTTGATATAACGTTTAAAAAGGTCAAACAAGTAGAAAAATTAGCTGTAAAAAAATTTTGAATAAGGGATGCATGAATTGCTGCCTCTGTCCGGCCAAACATTTTTTTTTTCAAAATCTTTTTTTAAAAACATAAGCCAAAATTGCCATTCAGGGCGCTCGTTTTTACTCTGCCACTAGGTGACTATAAATAAATATGGTTAAAGACTATTTAATATACAGAAATGGGATAGAAATTTAATTTTTTTTTTTTTCTATTTAAAATGTACCCATGTGAAAATGTATAATCTCTAAAATGGAAAATTACAGGTTCGAGTTTGAAAAGTTAAACCAGTTAAACCATCTGCCATATATATTGACTAAATACTTAATGCTATTATCTTCCAAATATATATGTATATTATATTGAATACAGATAATTAGAATTTTAATAAATGAAGAGAGTATATAGGATTTTTGCTTAGCATTTGGGAGGGAGGGTTATGGTGTAGGAGTGAATACAACCACCTCGTCTTAACCAGTATTAGTAGTGGATTTTAAAAGGAAATTCGAATTTAGCGGTACTTTTAAGAGTGAGGCGCTGTACACTCTTGATTCGACTGACGTGGACTGCACCGGCGGCCTCTTGTTTTTTTACTCACTTAATTCACTTATTTATGCTTACGGTTTATTTATTAATTAATTTATAATTTCTTATTAATTTAATTAATTAAATTCATCATGTTGCAAAGTATATTCGGTTTGGACGATGTCAAACGGATGAATAAACGTCAAGTAATGTCACAACAAAACCATATTGTGTATGCAATATATATGAAATGATATTAATTTATATATATTTTTTTTGTTTTTCAGTTTCTTTACCAGGTCCTTAGTTTTGGGATGATCGTCTCTTCTGCTTTGATGATTTGGAAAGGTCTGATGGTTGTCACTGGTAGTGAAAGTCCAATCGTCGTTGTCCTCAGGTCTTTTGCATTTCTTCAACATTTCTTTCCAATATGTCTAAAACAAATGAATGGAGTTAGAACAAAACTTAATTTTTAGGGTTATATTATTCACAAGTTGAATATCATAAACTTTCATGTATCAAATTTTAAATATATTTTTTACTATATTTTCATGCTCTAAAACAACCCCAAAATTTTGGGGCTTCTTTTAAGTAATTATTATATCTAAAAATCCCCCTGAGAAATTTATTATGATATAGATGATAAATCAAATAAACACAGGCCCTTAACATCATCACATACTGTATAAATGATTCCCTCCACCTTAAATTATTCCGAAGCCTGTCATCTTCATGGCAGTTTAGAGTGATTTAGATGGGTTTTGTTAACAAAGTATTTTTGATTTCAAAGAGAGCATGAATGGAGACGCCATCCTTCTCTTCAAATCTGTCGTTTTTTGTTGAATTATTAAAATATTTTAATTTTGCAGAAAGCCTTCATTATTATAAAAGCATGAAGAAAATTATGAGAAAAATACCAACAAATTATACCGAATATCATTTTATTCCAACATATTTCGACAAACTTAATGTCTCTCAGTCTCAACGAGGTTCAGGTGGAGAAGATAGGCTGTTCAAAATTAAAATGAATTACTGATATCAAGAAAAAACACCAAGTAGATGGAGCGGTTGGCTTCCCCTTCATGTTCTCTTTACAATCTAAAAATACTTTTTAATTTTAATAAGTCTAACCTTAGCATATATATATATATATATATGCTTTAGTCTAACCTTAGCATATATATATATATATATATGCTAAGGTTAGACTAAAGGAGAACTGAAAAATCTAGTCAATCAATCAACAACGAATACAACTTAATCCGTGAAATTCCTGTCCACATATAGACAACTGGGAAAATTTTGCCTAACATTTATTCATATATTTATTATTACACAATACTTCATTCTTAAGAATATATATGTGTGAAATTATCTAAGAGAGGAATTTCATTATTACGAAATTTTATATATCTATGTTTTATTATGCCTTATCAATTTTTAATAAATATAAATTAATTATATTCGTTTTATAATAAAAAAATTAATTTATTCCTAGCATACTAATCAAATCTAGCAATTGGTCTTGATTTATATTACCGCTATTTTATATATATGTTTTAGATTCATTGAAAATAATTGAATTCATGAGATCTTGAAAAACCAAATTTATGATGATAATTATATTTTAATAGATAAAATTTTCTTTTTTTTCTTATTCAAATATAAATTAAGTTTTTCACATTTGTTTTCTAACTTCTTCAATTAATTTTGTTTTAGTGGAAGCATGGAACCAGCTTTTCACCGAGGCGATTTATTATTTTTAACAAATTATAAAGAAGAACCTGTAAGAGTGGGAGAAATTGTGGTTTTCAAAGTCGAAGGAAGAGATATTCCAATTGTTCATAGAGTTTTGAAATTACATGAAAAGTAACTAAATAACTTTTTCTGAATTTCTGAACATATCTAATTAGTTAATATATTTCCCTAAGAGCACCCAATATTGCTGCGATTTTGAATGCTGTTAGGTTCTTTGTTATAACATTTCTATATATTTCAAGTGCACCGTTAGTAAGGGATAAAGAGGTAGATAATAATGGTTCAAAAATTTATTTAAATTATATTGACTTCTTCAATCACAGGACCACTACCATAAATAGTTGTGTTCTCGGGTGTTATTTTAGCACCAGTAAATGAAATTTAATAATAGAATATCATTAAAATAAATAAATCACTATCATCTAAATTCTCAATGACAACTTTATTTTTAAATAATTTCCTTTCTAGATCAAATGGCACTGTAAAATTTCTTACTAAAGGCGACAATAATAGCGTAGACGACCGAGGTTTATATGCTCCAGGACAACTTTGGTTGACGAAAAAAGACGTAGTAGGTCGAGCTCGAGGCTTTTTGCCTTATGTAGGAATGGTTACCATTTACATGAATGAATATCCTAAATTTAAGGTATATTTAAATAAATAAAACATATAGATGAGTTTTTCATTTAATTTTAATCTTTTTTTTTTTCTTTTTTTATAGTATGCCGTTTTAGCCTGTCTAGGTCTGTATGTACTTGCTCATAGAGAATAAACAATTTTTTTTTTTTTTTTTTTTGAAAAAAAAACATCTCTGACCACTCTAACTTAATTTATATAAAAACTTTTTTTATCCTGCCTAAAAATAATTATATGTACAAAAAAATCCATTTCCTAATATAATTATAATTAAAATTTTTTTATAGTAAATTATTATAAATTTTTATAAACATCTGCTATGAACATTTACAAATTCTACTTTGTTTCACTTAAAAAAATTAATATAATAAAAATAGTATTTAAACTTTTTAAATAATTTTATATTTAATTTTCTGATGGAATGGTAATATATTCCTAGTATTACCTATTTAACATAGGCTGAGTTAGGATAATTCATCCATCGGGATCGGCATAGAAAATTAGACTGCTACCGATAAAGGTATCAAGCTGACTCATTGCACAATTACACGTTTGAAGATGGGAAATGGCAAGGAGGAAAATGTTCCTCTTAGCTTGGATAATTTGTGTTACTTATTCACATAGTCACCATTGGGGTATATGTATATATGATCTATCTACGGTATAAAGTTTATACTATAAACAATACTTTTTTAAATCCCACAAATTCTAATTTAAATTTATTAAAAATATAAATTAATTTAAAAAGTTTATTGAATAGGCGGAGCAGTGCATAATCGGGAACACTCCGATAAAATTTCTATGTCTCTCTAAGCTGGAGAAGAGAACAACTACTTTAGCGAATTTTTAGGAGTTCAACATAACTTTTTTCTGTGTCTCCAAAACTTCCAGTTGGTCCTGCTTAAATCCTATCTCTAGCTCTGCCTATGTTATTTAATTGCATTCTGGAAAATTTTTGTGTTGAGAATATTCAGCAAATATTACCTTTTTTCGTTCATTAAAAAATGTAAGATATAATATAAAAATTCCTCTTTATAATTTTATTAAAAAATGAATGATCACATCTTTTTTAAATTTATATCAATAAAATTCATATAATCTCTAATTAGACCCTTCTCCCTAACTTCCTTTTAATAAACCTTACATATAGCTCTACCGGACCCATTTATTATTTTTGCTAGGATACAAAAAATAGAAGGAAAAAGTTACTGTTTAAAAATATTTGTCCCCACCCCGTTATTGAGAGTTTAGAGATATTATCATTCTGTTAAAAATTTATTTAAACCTGTGTCTCGGTAATGGCATCGTAAATAAAATATATTAAACTTTGACCTCGGATGGCGAAAAAATTAAAAAGAAAATTGGATCATCTTCAGAGCTTGTTTTTTCAGAGTACAGATAAGATTATAATGAAAATCGAAATTTAATTGTTTTATCAATCAGTGTCTCTGTGATGAAAGTGCGATTTATTAGGTTCGCTTAAAATTCATTGTACTACATAGGAAAATGATAGTTCACTGCTTTATTCTACGAAGTATCTCTGGTATTAAACTAATTTGAAAATAATTCTTTCATTTCACTAAACACTTTAAAACAATTAAATTTTGATTTTTTTTGGAATCTGACACATCGTGAGATTTACATTAACACAGGGAAAACTATATATTTGTGTCTCAGGGGAGTGGGAAAATAAAGATCTTGTAAAATCAGAAGAAAAAAATTAGGTTTGATTAGTAAGATTACTAGTCCTTAAGTTACGATACAAGTAAAAATAAAACTTTTTCTGGGGAAAATCCAATATATAAATAGTATGTTTTTAGTAGGCTTTTTATTGGTTTTTTAAAATTAGAAAAAAATACACCTTTAAATAAAAATAGAAAATATTGTTTCCAATAAATTATGAATTATTATTTTTGTATAAAATCTTGATATAACACAATTCCTCCCGACAATTTTTAATAATTGAATTAGATGTTTTATATTACCTTTATTTCCGAAATCCTTTTCCAATTGTTGAAATAGCCAATTTCATTTTTGGTAAAAAAAAATTGATAAAGGAATTAAAGACAAAAACTTTATATATTATATTCGATTTTAAAACAAAATGGAGCTACATTATTAAAAAGAATTTGTACGTAATAATAAGGTAAAAATGAATTTAAAAAATAGGGTTGATTGTTAATATATATTTGCTAACTTCCTATATGTATGAGACATTTATATTTTCATTTCAAAATGTTAAATATATAATAAAATCAATTCATTACAACGATTAGTATTTGAATATCATAATAAAAAGTATTTAAAAAATTGTAATATTGAGATCAAAGGAAGAAGAACCCTACAGTAACAAATATCCCTTCTAAAAGGCTATTTTGTCCTTTCTCTTGGTGCAGAGGTAGAGGTTTTGGTTCACGTTCAGTTCAGTGATTCGATTCCCAGCAATAAAAATTTATTTAAATTATATTGACTGCCAATTAATTTAAATAAGAACGGGGTCTGAATGGTTTACGATACCGAAAAAGATTTAAAAATAAAGACTACTTTTCTTATCCACATTTAGATCGTCAAAATTTAATTCATTCATTAAATTGTTATATTTTAAAAGAAATTAATTATTCCTGAAAATAATAAAATTTCAAAAGCTGTATTCATTTGTTCTCGTTGACGTAAGAGTGGGAGAAGCTTCAACTTTAATCCCCTGATCAAATTTTTTCTTACTCTGGCCTGACTATAATGAAGATATATTTGCAATATTCATATTTTTTATTTTTTATCAAATTTTTTAATTCAAAAAATAAATAAGTAAAAATAAGTTAAATTTTAAATAATAAAATAAATTTGGAAATAGTATTAATACATTCAAAAGATGTGCAAGTACTTTTATTGATAACTTCAGACTCCTAATGTTAAATTTATAAATAAATTCTTTTTATCATTTGAAAAATGTAAATAAAAATATATGATTCTTATTATAATCTATGGCCAGTATTTTATTTTTGAATAACAATTATTATGGATATAATAAACACTCTTTACATAAAACTCTTTATTACAAACTTGTGTTTTAAAGATGTCATATATTATTTAATTCAATATATCAAATAAAAAAAGGTAAATATGTCAAATATTTTTTTAAATTATTCATGACCAATTTTATTTATTATTGTAGTTTTCAGTATTTTATATATTAAATCATCAACTCAGAACCCTTGGGGGAAAAAAAAGGAGGAAACCAGATTTGAATTGGTTTTTGGAGAATGAAACCAGCTTTTGTTCGTTCCAACATCAATTTATTATATACATATATTTTCGGAACAACATATAATTTTTTTTTTTATTTTTTTAATTGTCCTCCCAAATAAGTTGTAAAAGTTTTCTTTAAGGTGGGAGGAATATCGACTTATATTATTGATCTCAAAATTCATCAATAGTACAAACTTTCCCCACCCTAATGAATACAATTATAATTTGTTTGAGGAGATAACAGATCACAAAATATTATAAATGCCCGGAAGATACTTTTTGAAATAAATTTATGTTGGCCAGCAGAATATTTATTATAATACTGAATGGATTGAATAACTAAGAGTGGGGAGAGCAGAGTCGTGTTTAATCTTTATTAGACAACATTCCAATTTAGGGGATACAGGTTTTTAGAAGCTTTTTATTGGGGTAGATTTGTACAAAACTCATTTTGCCCAATGGGGGAGGAGAAAACAAAGAGAAATAAATTATTACTCTTGTTATGGCCTAGATCAGTTTTCAGATGTCGTTAAAGAATTTCACAAACGTGAAATTTAAATAATTATAAATTATCATTGTTTCACTGTTACCAAAAAGGAGTATAAAAGATGTAGAATTCTCTTGTTTAAGAATGTTTGAAAGGTTTACAAGATCTTAACTCTGTCATCTTTTGTTTTACTTTCCTATAACTCTTCCGAAGAAAATACATCATATTCATGAAATATTAACTGATCCCCATAAATTGAGGTTGCATGTACAAAAAATGTGATTTAGAGAATCTTATCTGAGTGTGGCCTTAGTCCACAATGCTAGACGGATCAAAACAAAATTTTATATATAACCTTCTAATCAAAGGATGGATTAATTTAAGCAACATAACTTTTGGAAATAATCAACCAATCCAAAGTGAAGATCCTTCATTTGAATTTCAAAGTGAAAAATAAAAAAGCTCCTCAACATTATAAAACCACATTTACAATTGTTCTATTCATTATTTTAAACAACCTTTATTCTAAAAAAATGAATTCAAAGGCCATAGTCTCCTAGAGGAAAGGTTCATATCTGGAAGATAATAGCAAAATGATGGCTAGAACAATTTTGAATATGGATATTATTTTCTTAAGGTTCAATAGATATTTTATTTTTTCAAGAACTAAATAAATAAATATATTTATTAATTTGAACCAAATAAATAATAAATTTTATTTTTTTACAGAATTATTTTTAAAATAATGGCGAATTCCCAAGAGAACATAGAAATCAGAGCAAATATTACAGAACTTAGTGAATTAGTGGTGGATTTTGAAGGGCAAAAAAATACGAAGAATAAGGATGAAAAGAAAGACAAAGACGGAAAAGCATATAAATACTTTTGTGAAGATTGTTTTAAAGGTTTTACACATTGTGGTGATTACAAAAAACATCAACGCTCCCATACAGGGGAGAGACCTTTTGGTTGCTCTGAATGTTCAAAACAATTTACAAGAAAAGGTGATTTATCAACGCATATATTAATGGTACATAGAAAAGAGAAGCCTTATTTATGTGAGGTCTGTTCAAAAAGTTTTAGTCAAAATTCTGATTTATTAAAACATTCTAGAATACATTCAGGGGAGAAACCATATGGTTGTGATTTTTGTACAAAAAAGTTTGCACGTAAGGACCATTTAAGAAAACATTTTTTCACTCATACAAAGTCATTAAAATCAAATGTTTTTTAAATATTTTACATGCGTTATTGTGATTATACTAAAAATATAGAAGGCGCACAATCAATGTCTAAAGTGTATTATATCAATTTCCTCTTTAGTCTCTGGAATCTTTAATCTATTTATTCATTTTTTTATATTTTACTACTATATATATATATATATATATATTTATGATATTTAATAAATGGTCTAATCATAGATACTAAAAGTGAATTTTTATTTTATTATTATTTATTAACACAAACATAAATTTTTTCCCCATTATTAGCACGATATAAATCTTAATCCTATTTTTTCATAATTTGTTTATATTTTACTGAAGTCTTTACTTAAACCCTATGAAAAATTTAGCAATTGTTAAAATTGAATTAATTTATTTAAAAATATGATCACAATGTTAGTGAAAAGCCCCGCTATTATTAGTATTTGTGAGGTAATAAAAATCCGAAAAATAATTGATTATAAATCCTTCCATTTATATTTCAAGTTTTTTCAGGCCATCTAGCTAAGTAGCAAAGTTTTAGCACAGCGATATTGGTAGAACATTTTTAATATGGTAGGAAATATTTCGTATGCTTTTGAAACATTAATGTATTTCATCTCATATGCCCCACAATTTTAGATTTACATTATGTATTTTACACTATTTTTCTTTATCAATGAACAAACATTTCTGAGAATTAACTGCTGGTGGAAATTGATAAACAACAGCCATCACTCATGTACTATGATGCAGTTTCCTGGAATGGTAAAAAAGAGTTACGGTATATTGAAGGAGATGGTGCTCGGTAAAAACATCTTCTATCGTACAGAAGAAAGAGAAAAAACAGGTAAATTGTTTAAGTAGATAAAATGCTCCCAAATGTTCCACCACATAAATCAAGTAATGGGAGGAGATGACATGATAAATGTAAATGATGGAGCAAAGGCCCAAACAACCAAGTATATTGTTGCCTGGCTCGCTCAAAGCCAATTCTTCAGACTTTATTGAACCTAATGAACAGCCCTCAAAGTCAAGATCTCAAAGTAATGGATTTAGTCATGTACATTTTACAACTTTATTTAGAGAAGAGAGAGGTCACAGATATACAATCCTTAAAAACTGTATTAATAGAAGCCTGGAACAATATCACGCCAAAGGACGACTGGAAGTTGGCTAGACGTGGTTCTGCAGCTTGCCCACAAGTCCTGAAAGCATTTTGAAAACCACATCTAATATTTGTTTTTTTGTTCTTTTTTAACAATGTTTCTGTTAACAACAACTGTTTTCTATTTCCATCAATTAAACTCTATCTAATTTATATTTTAGTTAATTTTTTAACTTCATT
>JAAAKE020002209.1:0-11297 GCA_010014785.2 Anisolabis maritima
AAAAAGTCTTTTCGTATTTCTAATCAAACTTCAAGTAATTTTTTTTATATTAATTATCAATATAAAAAAAATTACTTAAAGTTTGATTAGAAATACGAAAAGACTTTTTCGACTCCCCAATATTTAAGTTTTTCATTAAAAAAATATTTAGAAAAGATCAAACCTAACTATAGGCGCATTCATAATTTTATTATAAATTTTTTATACTATATTATTATTTCCAAAAACATACAAAGGGGGGAGGGAAACATTAAAAAAGTCAAAAAATTAAACTTTTTTTTTTTTTCTTTTAAATAGATCAAAAATTTGCAAAATTCCAATATTACACTTTTCCCTCTTGACTCGTGTTGTTCGATTATTTTTTTTATAATTAAATTATTTCTGCAATCTATTCACACCCCTACAAAGTATATGTCTACTTTAAATCAACGGTTCTTAACCTTTTGTTGTGACGGATCACTAATTACTTGAAATTTAAAATCCTAAATTCTAAATATTGATTTTAAATTACTCCTGGTAAGCGGACCACAAGTGAAGAACCGCTACTTTTAATCCTTTTTCATTTAAAATATAATATGTAATACGTACCTTAATATATTTTAAGTTCCAAAGTTCATTTTTTGCATTTAAATATTTTAAATCAAAGATGGATATTCAAAAAAAATACAAAAAATAAATAAAAAAAAAAAACATTTCAAATTTCAGAAAAGAATATAATATTTCAAATTTAAACGAAATCTAATATTGTTAAAAACATTCTAATTCCAAGAGTTGTATTTCTTTTAAATGAATCATGATTTATTTACAAATGAATGAACAATGCTAAAATCTTTTCTTATATTAAATTTCAATTTTCAAAAAGTTTGAAATTAAAATTAAAATCAATTTTTTAATTTTTTAAATTTAACAGCAATTAAATTAAAAAAAAAAGCTACATTAATCAATAATTAGAGACAATATTGTGCAATATATTCCAAACAAAAGAGATCCTCCTTTTAATGATAATAAATTCCCTCTCACCTTCCAAAGGAAATTAATTCCCTTATTAAAATAAAAAATTTTATATATTAGCAATTTTAACTTAAAATGAAACAAAGGAATTGAAGGGTGGTTAAAATTATTCTCTGGAATGAAAAAAAGTCAAATATTTTCTTCTTAAACGTCCCAGAAAACAAAACAATTTTCTATATATTTTGCTTATATAGGATCCTTTCTCATTAAAAAAAAAGAACAAAACTAGTGAAGAAAATAAAAAAGAATTTGAAGAAAAAGCTCTAGAAAGAAATTATTAATTTGCAATTAAAAATAAAATCTGCACCAGCAGCATTCCATTTATGATGAATTGTTACTTTCAGGGAGGAAGAGCCTTATCCTTCTAATTTTAAGATGGACCTTCCTCAAAAGAATTTTCTATGTACCTACATGCTCTGTATTTATAAATAATGCTTATCTATTTCTATAAAAGCAAAGTAGAATTAATTATTTATTTTAATTTTTAGTTAATTCTCTCTTTCACACTCCGAAACTACTTAATGGATTTTTAAATTTTTTGGGAGAATAATTTTTTTTAAAACTCTTCGGCATCTGAGGCCATATAGACTTTAAACCGTATATATAATATTATTTATGTTATCCAGGCATATTTAGTATTTATATCAAATAGTATTCAATTGATATAAATACATTTTCATCAAACTGCCTGAGATCCGAACCCACATCCCTTATGAAGAGAATTTTTCGCAGGTGGTTTTAAAGCCCGTATTCAGAAACGCTCCTAAGAAGTATTTTACTTTGCTTTTTTATTTAGAATTTTTTGACTATTTAATGATTATCGTCCAATTAGCCACTGAAGAAAAAAATTTGAATCTAAGAAATTTTATATATAAAAGATTTTACTTAGGAATGTTTCTCAAGGCTAGGTCTTATTTTTGGGAAAAAGGCTAACTAAAAGTAAAAATTTAATTTTTCACAAAATAATTATCTAAGGTATTTTAATTTTTTTTGTCTTTTTCAGAATCGGAAGCCATTTAGACTCAGTTCTTATTTATATTAGGGTAGTAGCTAATATAATATAAATAAATTTTTCTTGCTCTTTGGCACGTGAGGTGAGACCTCTACCTCTGCACAAAGGGACAGGATAAATATTATAATAATTATTAATAATCTTTTTGAATTTTAATTAAATCTCACTTTTATAATTTTAACTAAATAATTAAAATTAAGGCTTAAAGGAGAAGCTCAACAAAAATGAGAGAATGGACCCAATTTAGAAAAACTAACATTTCAAATGGAACTTGAAGAAAGAAAAGAAAGAGCTAAAAATCCCTCGTTTCTCAAAAAGATATAATAATCCTCTAAGCAAATAATACTTATATTACACAATATAATTTTAATATTATATTCTTTTCTTTTTTTTTCTTTTATTTATCGTTTGCCAGAAGCTGCTACATTTGTTGTTGTATATGGTGAATATGCACTATAAGCATAATTTTGTGCCTCCTTTTGTGCATTTTGCAAAGCACTGGCAGTGTCAGCAAGCCATGCTCGTCCCCACCAGGGCTTATGATGATAATGATGAAAGGGCTCGTAATGATCTTCATCTTCATAGTGATGATCGTCATGATGATGGTGGCTAGCGTGTTCATGATAGACGACATCCTTTTTATCAACTTTACCACTATTTTTAATTTGGAAATAGAGTTGAACGGCGTTCACTAATGCATTAACCGCAAGGAAAAAGAGCATCTTGAGTTGAAGGCCGAATGTCATTTTGTGCATGAACATGCTCATTTTGTTCTTGATTAGATTCATTATTATCATCAATTTCATTAATTTCACTTGTTTCTTCTTTTTACCACGACCTAAACACAATCACAAAATATATTAGTGTCGAATAAATTGAGAAATTTCGAACAAAATTCGTTGGTATTAAGTGCCAAAATTTTTATTGACGTGACATCTTTAAAATCGGATAGATTGAGGCTTTCTCGGTGAGTTTCCTAAGAGCTCTCGAGCCGACCGCACATGCGCACTAGCCGCCGTCTCGCCCTTCTCTCTCAACTAGCCTTTACCGCTTCGAGCTCGTCTACGGAAATGAAGCTTGCAGGTGTGTCCAGGACACACCTATCGAATTTTTTTTAGAATTTAAAATTTTAGGAGTGAGTACGAGTATAACTTTTTTTGGAATGCTTTTTTTAAAATAAATTATTTAAGAAAACCGTGATTTTTAAAATGTGCCTTCTAGTGTCAGTTAAAATTTAAAAGAGTGTCAATAAAACGTTTAAGGAAGAAGGCGGCGTTAGTCCTCAGATGTTCTTTGGTTCAGCTCGAATATATTATTCAACTTTAAACAATCAATTTTTCGATTAAATATATTAATATTATTAATTTATTTTTCAGATACCAACAAATTTTGTATAAGCAAAAAAGTTTATTTTCTAGCCAAAACCAAAATTTCTTAATTTCCTATCTATTATTATATTTGGATTTATAACATAATAATAATAAATATAATATATAATAAAATAATAAACTCTTAAGAAGAAACAAGAGTACAATTTATTTTGTTATGTATAATCTACCCTACTCTATTTCTCATGAAAGCAACTGGAATTGGTTAGATGAAATTATTCTATTTCTAATTTAATAATATATCCTCTCATCAGAACAGCAGCATTTTTTTTATAGTTTAAGAAAAATCTTACCAACACTCTAAAATTGTAAAGATTTATAAAGCCTCTTATAAATCGCCACTAGTCAATCACAACATCATTTCCTTACCTTCCTCTCTTTTTTGTTTATAAGAATAAGAGGTCACAACCATAAGCCTCTCTTTTTATCTCAATTCCGAAAACGACACGAGAATATAGAAATTTTGATCATTTAAGTCATAAACACAATTTTATATGACACAATGAATAAAAAAAAAATAAATTAAATATCCCGCGTTTAATTGATATTGATTCCATCCATTGATACCATTTATTTTATATCAATGGAGGAATGAATAGGCAGCCAGGTGAGAAACCTCTACGATATTAATATGAAGTTTGAGACGTTTCGACAAAACCATTTTGTTTCTCGAACAAGCACTAATGTATATAAGCAGTTACATATACAAGCATTCTTTGTATATTAAATACACAACAGCTGCCTGCTCCTTCCTCCATTGTTAAATTCAACAGCCATCTTATTATTTCGTAAATTTTTATATATTAGCTAATAATAAAAAAAAACACTCCCTCTGTTCCAAATTAATAGTCATATTTAGTGTTTAAATTTTGATCCAAAACGTTTGCCCCATTTGTAAAAAAATAAAATAAACAAAAATTGAACGAAAATAGAAAACTTATTTGCTTAAATGAAAATTCTTAATATTTAAACAGTTTTTATCATAAATTACAGATTGAGATTAAATTCTTTCTCTTCTTTGTAACGCATTACGCTTGTATCTAATAATTTCACTCTCACTAACTCATACAATTCTACATACATTTTATAAACCATAGGAGGAAAAGAAATTTTTTTAAATTGTTTTGATAAATAAATAGAGAATATTTTTTTTTGGTTTATAAGCAAGCATGGCTTAAAATAATTAATTACATTTCAAATAAAATAAACATGTCCATAATTTACAAATGTGATTATTAATATGGGACAGAGGAATAGAAAAAATTTAAATTTTCCCTTGTAAATATTTTTTAACTAATTAAAAAAAATCAACAATTAAAGAAAAAATATCAGGCTATTTTTTATTTTATATTTTTTATATTAGTAGCATAACTTCACCTCAATTAATTTACTTATGAAAATGTTTTCTTAAACCCTTAGCATGCAGTAAACATTAATAAAAATAGAGAAAGAAATAAGGAAATATTACCTCCGAATAAATTGACATATTAATAAAAAAAAAAACAATAATAATAATATTAACTCACTTAATACCATAATCATTTGCAAATGTCATTAAGCTTCTAGTTTTAACAAGATAGAAGAATTAGGCTACAAATTTACTTAAATATTCATAAATAATTGTTATTAATTAATTATTTCAGATTAAAGGTAAAATAAATAAAAAGAAGATGCAGTTTGGGAAATTAATTAATCAAGTTCAATTCAAAAACCCATAAAATTTTGTTCTTTTTTAAGACGTTGCCAGTTCGTTCTTATTCCTCTAACACTAATGGTTTTTTTTATTTATGGATACAGAATTTGACTCTTTTTAAATGTATATAAATCATTTTTCTAATCCTTTTCATTTACAAGAAATAACGACGCAAAAGGATGATATTTAACTCCCTTTTACCCTCCATGTACTGGGAAAGATGGAGTTCTTTATCTTCAAAAAGTAAAAATAAAAAAGTTGGATCAAATTTTTAAGATTTTGTATAGAAGAGTAGAGACGAATTTTCCAAAGCTCATACCTGTTAAAAAACTAAGCGCCTATTGAGATACGTACTAGGTGACACCCTTTTTTGTAACCTACAGAAATTATTAGGACAGTGTACATTGTTAAATAAGTATATATTTTTTAATATCTTCAAAATAAAAGAAAACTTAATGACAAAAGCAATATACATATAATTAATTTTTCCACCTTCTCCATTTATTAATGTCTTGAAAAAATTAACTTGTTGTTTGTCTTACCTTGACTTTTTTTCAAAGCTTCCAAATCCATTCCGGTCACCAACCACCTTCAGCATAAATTGCAAAAAAAAAACGCAGCAGAGTGAAGATGTCACACGTCAAAAAGTCAAAAAAAAAAATAACTTGTCAGAAAGAAAAATTATCGAGAGATGATCCCTCGATGTTAATTGATAACCATTGAAAGCACAGCTTTGGCAAATGTTTATTCAAGCGATAGATTTGTTGAAGAGAATATTGTTTCAAAAGACCTTTTGTTTTTTCTGTCTCTTAAATGTCTCAAAGTCGTCGATCGGAAGGGATGTATGTCATTTGTTTGTTTTTTTATTTCTTAAGCAGAGTGAAAAGCTTTGCTGTAACGATTAACATTTTCTACCACTTTTTTTTTTTTATTTTAAAACATAACACACTTGATACACATTTTGTAAATATATTATATATATATACATATATACAATTAAAAAAATATCGTTTTTTTTTTTCATCTTTAAATTGAAATAAATAGATAGAAGAAATGAACTAATAAAAACTTTTATCCTTCTTGAATCAATAAATTCAATTATATACAATTTCTTCAATTTTCAAAGCCAATTCAAGATTTTTTTCCCTTTTTATTGGTAGAAGAAATTTATGAATTAGACTCACAACCTTTTCCCCCATCGGGAATTTCATAGGTACTAAATTCCTAATCCCTTCCGGGTTTTTTAATTCTTCTATTAAAGGTTCATTCGAAGATGTTCAGAATACTTGAGCGAATTTTCCATTATTAGGGCAAATGGAAATAGTAATGTAGAAATTTTTACTTTTTGGCTTTATACGGGTATTATTATCGGAGTGTTTTCAGCATTCTAAAAATCTTAAACCCATTCTAAAACTGTGAACGCCTCCCTCCATCTCTCTTTAAACCAATCACAAGCTCCTTTCTCAACTTACACCTCCCCTTGTATTTAGAAGTATGGAAAGTCTATTTCTCTTTCCTTGCCTCTCTTCAGAAAGTGATAAGAATTTAAACTTCTATGGCCAGCCAAAATAGCGAATTTAAATTTTCACGCCTTAATTTAACGCTCCCAACTTTTAATCTTTCCCCGAAAAGAATATCAATTTGTTAAATAATTTAAAACCAGTTTTAGCCTTGAGTTTCTCTGAATATTCATAAATTTTTCTTTTAAAATTGAATTGAATAAATCTTTCCCTCACCCCCGGCCGCCCTTGAGGTTTTGATACACCTTTGAGTGGCTCCACTCTAATGTCTCTCTGGAGCCTCCCCCCTTCTAAAACAAAAACGTTTATGAGTTCCATTTCTTCTAAACATTTATTTTTGGAAATTAGATTTAAAATTTTTTATTAGAAAACGATTTTTATTTAGTTTTAATTTTTAATTTTTTTTTTTTTTGGAAAAATTATCAAATATTTCATCACCATATAAAAATTCATCAATCAAAAATTCCATTGATATAGACCACTCAAAATAAAGCAATTTCATAAGTTTAAAATAGACATATTTATTGTAAAAAAAAAATCTTATTTGTTTATCGTTAGAGACTCACTCACCTTCCAAATCATCGTTGTCACCTCCTTCTTTAGCTTGCTGCCCATCTTGTTCCGTTTGATTTTCTTCCTCGTCTTCTACACCAAAAAGTTTCTTCATCCCGATTGATATCATATCACTGATCTCGTCCATTAGCGACGGATCTGCTGCTTGTCCTGTTTCTTTTTCTAAATTTTGTGCCACCTCCATCGCCGTTTCTTTTTTCGCTGAAAAAAAAATATTATTTTTGAAATTTCTTAATCTTTTTTTACTTAAGAAAAGTAAAAGAGACAAATTATTACAGTTTTCAGAAGAAAAATTCTCATAAAATATTTTAAATCACAGAGTGGAAAAGTTTCATTTTGCGCAAGTTAGTCTCGATTTAGTACAAATTAAGACTTTTATTATGGGCACTGACTGTGAATATAAAACAAATAAATTGTTTCTAAAGAAAAACATTATGAATTTTATATTAGAAAATTTTATAAGAGAAAAATTAAAAATTTTCTTTAAAATGTAACTATTTTACTTTCGCTCAAAAATAAAGTTTTATGATGAAAAATCCTCCACTTTTTAAAAATATCTTTACGACTCAAGTCAAAAGAACCCCAAAAAATTCAAAAAATCTTAATATGCGTGTGTGCGTGTGGATGTGTGTGTATGTATAAAGCTTTTATTTTGTCTTATATTTCTGGAACCACTCATCGGAAAAGAATGAAACAACTTTATAGCCCTAGGTGTGCCTAAAACGAACGATATTGAAAGTTGAAGCGAAACGGCCCAAAGAGAGTAGTAAAAAAGGCTTCCCAAGATTTATCGCGCACCATGATTTTTTCAGAATCCCCTTGTTAAAATCTTTTAAAACTCGGTAATAGTAATTAAGATATTTGCTCTGGACAAATTTTCATAATCCGTTGAGTGAAGAGGATTTATTCTAAAATATATATATATATGGTATATGATAAATAACATACGTCATCACAGAGAGAGAAAACTGATTGAACTTTATTTTATTTTTATTTTTTTTCTCTTTTGTTAAAATGTGTTAAAATACATTGACCTACTGATGATCCACTTGGATCCAACTTACTCACATGCATGCATACCTAAGGAAACGAAAACAAGTTTTGAACAGAAATCGTATTATCGTCTTTTAATGGGGCCAAACAAAAGAGTGGGGAAACAAATCTCTGTATTTTGTATTTTAATACATTTAGCATGTATTCATATGTAATTTTCTTTATAATTTTTATTTTAATATTTCATCTTTTTTATACTTTAATTTACTATATAAGTATTATTTATTTTTGTTTTGTTTTTTTGTTATTTCTATCTGTAAACAAGGGGTAGCCAATCCCCAATAAATTAAAAAAAAAAAAAAAACTATTTAATCTCTGATTTTTTTCTTTCTACTCTCTCTATGTAATATATAGTATATGGTAATTATTACGATCATAAAAAAAATCGATGTCGAAATTTCAACGCAAATAAACATTTTGAAGTCCCCTGAGTCTAAAAAATGGGCCTCGCAAAATGGTCCGTCTATGAGTATCTATGTGTAAAGTAAAGGAAATGGAAAAGAAAAAAATTTATAAGCGAAGAAATTTGTTTCCCCCCTCTTTTGTTTGGCCCCATTAAAAGACAATAATACGATTTCTGTTCAAAACTTGTTTTCGTTTCCTTAGGTATGCATGCATGGAAGTTGGATCCAAGTGGATCATCAGTAGGTCAAGAGTGAGTCATTTTGAATAGTGATTTTGAATGATTAAAAAAGAGTAGCTATATATTGTCTCCATTTCGTTTTTAAAAACTTTCTTGTATCCTTATTGAAAATAAGATTATAGTGTACGATTTTTAACGACAGAAAAATAATTCATAGACAAGGAGTGTTTCGAGGGATTTGTCATTTGGATTTATTTAACTTGCTTTCTCTGTTTGTCCGAAAAAAAAAACACTAGAGTTAAATACTGATTTGAAATTCTTACAAGGAAAATTTTCAACTATTACACCCCTATTAAAATTTTTTTGTTTTAATATAATAACAATAATTGTTTGCGCTAGGTCTCATCTTTGGGAAAATTCAACCGTTGCACCGATAAGGATGAAATTTTTATTATCTAACGATGATTTGATTAAATTTGGAGTATTTATACCTAATTTAGATGCGAGAGATTGATTGCGTAAGGTCTCATCTTTCGGAAAATATATTTAGGGTATTTCTGTTTGAAGCAGCCTATTTTTTACGAATGACTCTTTCTTAAGGTCTTTTGTCTAATTTCAAAGGTCCAAGCTTTAACTCTGTTATTGACTCTTCTTTAACATTAAAAAAAAACTCTAGAGACACTTAGATTCCAGCTACTTATATGGGACTCCCAGAGGCGGATTTTTCTAGACCAAGGTCTATAAAAATATATTGGACTCGGAGACTTCCTCTATAGGTGAAAATTTTATCTTTTTTTTTAACGTAAAGATATTTTTAATTAATATTAATATAATTAAATTTTTCATGGTCATAATATTTTTCCTTTTTTTTTAATAGTCTAACTAACCTCGCTTTTAAAAATAAATTTCAAACTCTGCTCACAACGTATTATTGCCCGTCATCATGAAAATAGCCAATCAGCAGCTCGTCATAGCTTATATTATTATATAGATAGTGCGGGAAATAAAAATTCCATTTAATCTTTAAATTCAAAAATAAATAAATAGTCCCATACAAACAGGCTTCGATTTAAATATGCGAAAAATTCTCTCTCCTGAGAGATGGGAAGCATTGGCTTAAATTCTTTAAATATATCTTATATTATATAAAAAAAATTATTGAGTAATTTTCTTAATGACATAATGAGAATAAATGCCTAAAAAATCTGTTGTTACATCCTTGACTGTAACACATTAACCGATTTCTGTTATATATATAATCTATATAATTATACACAAGAATCTTGATTAACTGTAAACCGATGATCGATTATTTAATTTTTGTTTTTTTTTTTTTTGAATATAGTTAGTAAACAAGTATTTCTCCCCTTTGATTAATTAACTAGTAGAGGGCATGCATAGGCATGAAAAAGACAAACATAATTAATTTAAATTTAATATAATTAATTAATTATATTAGTAAGGTGACCAACTATTTTTTTATATATAAGGAGTACGGATATAATCTCATTGGATATTGTGATTGGGACATTGACTCTCCTCATTTGACTTTTAAAATAATTAATAATAATTCTAATATTGTTTATATAGTGAATTATTATTGTATTGCAACAATAGTTTAATTTTTTAAATTTTTTTTGACTTTTGAATTCTAACACTATAATTTTGTATTGTCATATGCGGCGGTTGGATGAATAAGTAAATAAATAAGTTAAATATTGACAAAGATCTAGTGAAATTTTATCAATTTCCGAGTATTAAGTATCTATAATTAAATTGAAGCAGGTATGTATGTCCCAGTGAAATGGAATGGAGAAGTAATGAATATTTTTGACTTGGATAGGACTTTAAAAGTGAGGACTTTCTCGGGATAGTTTTTTGAGATCTCCGGTCGACTTCGCTGAACACCACTCACCACTCACCCTCTCTCCCTCTCCCTTTCCATTTCCTCTCCCGACCTTTGCCGCTTCGCGCTCAATCGCTAACTTACCAAGGAAATTAAATCTACGGGCGTGTCGCTTACATAGCGTATTTGTGGGTTGATTGGGTATTGCAATCAAAGGGCAATTGCTGTGTCGCATTCTAAGGACGTTTATTAATTGAAGAGTAGTATATTGCCGGTTCGGTGATAATTACAACAATAGATACATACTTGGTTGTGTTGTTCAGACCATTAAATTTTCTGATTGTATAGCTATACAAAATTCATACTTTTTCAGGAGAAACTAATAAGGTGGCCTCCAAGCCCGGAGTATTGTTAATTTTATTTTCGAAAATTTTTTTCTGTCTATTGGCTTCACAATGATATTATTATTTTAAAATGAAAATTATACCTGAATTAAGAAATTGAGGCCCTACACTTGCCGGCTATATATCTTATTTTACTTTACTCATATTTATTAATTTTTATTAGTACTTTTTTTACCAATATAATTCTTATTATTTTTTTTTTTTGGATATGGAA
>JAAAKE020002231.1:0-42828 GCA_010014785.2 Anisolabis maritima
TGGATAACAAGTATCGTAAATAATATATTTGTAATGGTTTAAAAGTCTATATGGCTTCAGATGCCGAGAGACTTAAAATAAAAAAAAATTACATAATATTTTTTTAAAATTTATTTACATTTTTTTCTTAATTTCGTATTTTTTTAATCTAATTAATTAAAATATTTCTTTTAAGAAATCCATCCTATGGTTAACATTTCTAGATAAGGGGAAAATCGACTTAGGATCCTTCATTCAACTTTATCTAATTCATGACCAAGATATTAGTAGTCTCTAGATGAGTATTCTAGCATTCTTGTATGGGGAAAGGGAGGGAAGGCGAGGGCAAATAAAATTTTTCTTTTGCATGGTTATTTTATCTTTTTGTATATGATTATTAGAAATTGCATTTAAAATTTTTATTTTAGTAACCTATTTTTCTAATTTTTTATTGAATTCTTTTTTTATTTTCCTTTCTTTTTTTCACTCTTTTGGGATAGAATTATAAAATTTTTAAAATTTTCTTCTTTTTTTTTTCAATTTATTTTAATTTTTTCATATGATTTCACATAAAGTTAATTTAAAACAAATCCAACTGGTTGATCATATACAATATTGATTTGAAAACATTATGTCACTAACACATCGTTATAGAAAATTTTTTTGATGAATGGATATAATTTTAATTTTTATAAACAAGCATAAATATTTTAGAATATAAAATCATTATTTTAATTAAATTATTTATATATTGATTTGTGAATGATAGAAATACACATTTTTAACCCACGAGAATTATTTTATTTAGAAGTGACTGAAAATGAACGAATAAATTATGTTCATTTGATATATATATTTTTACTTAAGATGAGTGTGATCGATAGGACAATAAATAAATAAAATAATTTTTGTTTATTCTTTTGGCTACCTCTCTTTTTTTCTTTTTTTTTTTTTACTTATTTTGAGTTTCTGTATATGTAGAAGCTAAGTAAGGGCATTTGTATTGTAAAATATCTCCCGCGTAATTAAACACATCCTTTCCAGCAAAACATTTTTTTGTTTATTTCAAAGATTTTTTTTTTAAATTGGTAGGTATTTGTTCTCAGACAAAAGAAAGGAATGCGCACACACACTTCAATTGATATCAAATATCTCAATTCTGTATATTATTCTCCGTCTCTCTTTCATCTTGAATCCCGTTCAATCTCAAGCTAAGCTAAAACTTATTACTCTATTATATTTGCTTACAAGGCCTGAAAGCCATGGAGTTCAATTCTTTATACAGCCTTTTTTCTTTATAATTAGATATATTTCCTGTTTTCGGAGAAGGAGGAAGGTGGTGGATAAGTAAAATATTCAATGAAAAGAGAATAATTATTTACTCGTTATGAATGTCTGCACCACTAAGATTATTCTTGTTAACCAAAGCCAACTGCTAAATCTCGGTGAAATGGTGCAGAGAAATAAAAGGGTAGAACATCAGCCGCTGGCCATCCATAGTGATTATAGTGATGACCTTGAATAAACTAAATAAAAAATATATAACCTACATGCACCTAATTTCAAATTATATTATATAGTAATTTAGAATTTATACTGATATTTTTGGAGATTTACTCATATATAATTTTTCATTTTTCTTGGACCATATAGCCCTTCCAATCAAAGGTTCTTATTTTTCTGACGTGATTTCGGTTTAGGAGAGTCCAGATAGAAATTTTTTTCTTGTTGATATTTTATTTGCATTTCGACATTTAATTTTTTTTTTTTTACACCTATTTTTATTTATTTAATTTTTATTTGAGCTCTTTTTGAATGGGAGAAGGGCAGAATTCATCAGTTCAGTTATGGCTTCTCATCTATCTCTGTCTTTTTTTTTCTACTTGAATTAAAATAACAAATTTATCTTTACAAATTTTGTATATATGTATAAAGTTAGGAAAAACATGGCAAACCCGATTTAATAACTGATCTCTTCCTTGCCAAAAGATTATTGTGAATATTTGATTGAAAAAATGAAGAACAATTGTTTTATTTACTGATCAGAAAAAGTTTTTTAAATAAATAAAAATCTCCAGTCTTTTTTTATCTTAATAAAGAAATACAAATTTTTGATATTCGGTTAATTGAGTTTAAATGGAGTGGAGAGTTAAAGAGAAATTCACTAACCATCTTTTTAATTAGGGTCAGATGGATCTAATTAAATTTGATAGTTTCATTAAATTTCTATATAATAAATATAAAGAGAAGGAATATTCGTATAATAAAGCTTTAACTGTTGTAACAAGGAATAAATAACATTTAAAAAGGATCATTTAAATATTTACTTAAAAACCTCTTCCGAGTTATTTCAAGATAGTTAAAAATAGTCGACGAAGTTGCAAAACTTTCCCCTCACTCTTTTGTTGAATCCAAATCTTAATATGTATATTTAATTCTTCTTATAGTATAAAAACGATAAATGTATTAAATTTAAAAATTACTACTTATTAATCAAGTTTGATGAATTTGGGTAAACTTCGGATATCAACGATTTGGAAAATTATATACCATGGGGTGCATAAATTAGTTTTTACTTGCTAAAAAAAAAAACAATCAAAAATTGATTAGTGAGTCGGTCATTCAAGTTGGCTACTCTCCAGCAAGTAAACAAACTAATTTAGGACGACTGATAAAAAGGATTAAAAGATGCAATCACTGAAAAAATATACTGCATGATTCTTTAGTCAGGTAAGCAACCGCAACCATCTTCAGGAGTATGGTAGAAGCATTTTAGTGTCAAGTAGTGTATTACATTTAACATTCAATATACAATACATTTTATAATATAACTAGTAGATACCTGAAATATTTTTTTTTTTTTTATTAGTTAACCGTTTTTTCACTTAATTTGATCCTCATACCAAGATTCACTCATTTGAGCGTTTAAGAATTCCAAAGAATGAGCCAAATATATCTTGGACACACATTTTAGATTTGAGATTATTATATATAATATTTGGAGCCTTGGCCGTTGAAACTAAAGATATATATTTTCGTTTGTTTTTCTTTCAAAGTTTCCCTTAGAAAGCTGCCCGTTGACCCTTAAAAGACACAAACCCTCTCATCCCTCAGGGAATGCATACCAAAGTTTAAGAACCACTGATTTATATTAAAGCACTAAATAATTTTAAAATTTTATTTATTTATTATATGAGTTTGTTGAGTAACACTTTGACATTATTCACGTTAAATATACTTTAAAGGGAATAAGTTTTAAAGAAACATCTTGTTTAGGAACGGAAAAGGAAATATCTAGCCATTTGTCCATTCCCTTGGGTCGCTCTACATACATATACTATATTTATTCACTGTACTTGCTTTCTTATCTCCTTTTAAACAAGCACAAAGGAATTTGAAATCTACATATTCACGAATATCTATTTGGAATTTAAATCGAAATTCCTATATTATAAAACCTTTTGCGGTTTTAATCGATTGCTATATTAATTCATAGGTAGCTATAATTTTTATTGCAAAAATATTTTATCACATTCCATGCATACTTCAATATACAATAGTTAATTAAAAATTCTTACTTAAAGATATCTTTAATTCAAAGAAAATATGGATTTATCAATAAATTTTTAATTAAGAAATAAAGTATTTTAAGTTAAATTAGAAAAAAAAAAGTTGAAATACATTTATTTGGGTAATTAAAACACACAATTAAAATGAAATCAATTTTTCAAAATATTCCGGAATATTTATAGGAATTTAACAAATAGATAAAAGTATAATTCATTATCCATTGGTCATTTTTTTTTTTTTTAAGTCTTTTTCGGCATCTGAGGCCATTTAGACTCCATCTTTATTTATTTGTATTAATTGGTAGCCAATATAATACAAATAAATTTTTGTCGCTTAGGACGGGAAGCGAACCACCTACCTTTGGTACTTGAGGCGAGACCTTTACCTCTGCACCAAAGGACATGGAGGGCTATTGGTCATTTTCTTAAATTAAATTCAATTTAAATATCAGATAGAATACTAGTAGAAAATTTGACAATGTTAGAATGGATTATATTTAAAAATTACTATGAAAATTTATTAAAATCTATCTAGTTCTTTAATTTATTAATCAAATTTGATGAATTTGGGTAAACTTCGGATATCAACCATTTGGAAAATTATATACCATGGGGTGCATAAATTAGTTTTTACTTGCTAAAAAAATAATATAATTATAATAATGATATAATTGGATTGCTGTTAAGATGCTATTTCCATATTCCGTATACGATTTCTTGATTTCGACTCGACTTTTCCACAAGTAAGAACCAACAATGTAAAATTAAAATTTGTACCATTATTTTCAACTTCAACTCAATTTAACTTCATTTAAATTTGAACAACTCAAAGCTAATATTTTGTACTTAAAATCTATAGATTATGAGTAGAATTCTCAAATGAGACTGCAAGGGGCATTATAACTTTACTAACTCAGAAATTATACTGCGTGATAATTTCCAGAAGCTGTGAAAAAAGCACAAATTTGCTAAGTGTCCTACTCTGTCCCTTGTTTGATTAAATAATCCCCTCTCGGTGAAATAAATTTTTTGAGCGCAACGCAAAAATAAATAAATGCATCTCCAAAATTTTTTCGGAATTTCTGCTTCCCAATTTTTAAGACGTATTCTCATCAAAAGTATTATATTTATATTTTTAATAAACCATTTTTATTCTTTTTTTTGGTAGTGAAGCGATTCCACGCCACAAGAGTATTTAATAAAACAGCATAAGCAGACTTAATTAAATAAATAAATGGAGCTTTCCCTTAGTGTATTGCGATATTTGTCCATTTGTCGTGTCTGTAAGCTGTCTATTTGTGCACGCCATTACAACATGGTCCATTGGATCATTAACATAGTCCTAAGTCAAGAGACACCGACTCACTTTGTAGGTCTGTCTATCCTTTTGTAATCAAAGAGAATTTACAATTGGGAAATGATAAAGGATAGAAGGACTTCTCATTTCTAAAACAAAAATCTAGTTATATATATTCGATGAGTTTGTTTTTTGTTTTTTGTTTATACGAGTATTATATGAGAGACGTTTGATAAGTCATTCATTGGCTTTGAAAATAAAGCCATATTGTAAATTTTTTATATATTTTTTTCTTTATTTTTTAAATTTCTTGATTCAGCAAAAGAGACATTTTTTAAAATTAATGTTTGGCTTATATAACCATTTTTCAAATAACATATATATAAATTAACATAATAAAGATATATTGTAATATAGTCTATAAAAATAACATAACATAAAAAAACTTCTTTGATAACAATGCAATAATAAAATACAATGACATATCCTATAATAAGCTTTTGTTTTAGTTATAATCTTAAACATCAGGCACTTGTTATATTTAATTTTTGTTTAATGTAAAGTTCATCTTATACTTTTTTTTTTTTCTTCAAAAGCTTAAGCCTGTTTTTTATATTATATTTTAGTCATTAATATAAAAAACTTATTAAAAAGAACTTTTAAAGTTTTTTCTTTTCTATCTAGCTGAAACTTTTGGCTATACTTTTAGATGGAAATATTTTTCTGTTAAAATTTCAATTTATCTTCGTTTTTACTGATAAAAAGTTAAAACCCTTTTTTTCAATCATTATCAATCAAATTTTCAATTTAATTTTCAAAGTATGAAGTTTCGTTTTTTCATATATTTTTTATACGAAATCTTATATTTTTTAGCGCTTTGCCTTTGAATAAGAAATAATAAAAATTGTAAAAATGATATTTTTGTATTTCCACATACAAATAACAAGAAGCTTGTAAAAACGGAAAGAAAATTTAACTATAATTTTCTTTTTTATTTATTGAATAACAGAATAAATGTTTCGCTAGAGTTTTTCTAAATATTTGCAAAAAAATTGAGTGTTTGAGGAATAATAAATTGTGGTGGTTTTTCTTCTAATAAACCCCTATAACCCTACAAGCTTTCTCAGACATTTTCATTTCTTTTTCAATATTATATATGCAGGTTATATATTTATTAATAGGGAGTTAGAATTTGATAAATAAATTGATTTTTTTTTAAGTTTTTCGGCATCTGAGGCCATTTTTAGACTTTAGTTTTTATTTAGTTAAATCAATTGGTAGCCAATAAAATTTAAATAAATTTTTGTTGCTCAGGACGGGAAGCAAACCACTAACCTTTGGTACGTGAAGCAAGACCCCTAGCTCTGCACCAAAGGACAGGGCGATAATAAATTAATAATAATAAAAAATTCTATCATAAATCAACAATTTTATAGGCTACAAACAATTCAACTTTTTGGAAAGGTAAAAACTATGCTCCAAGATCAAACCAGAAACGTTAACTGCTACAATGATATTTTCGATTTATTTTTATATTGATTAATTTATAAAACAATTTAAAATTGAGATTTAATATATAAAAATTGACTTATATTTTTATACAAAACTTTTTTTTAGTAAAAAGAGATCATATACATGTTACAATATGGAAATCTAATATTATATTATATAAACATTATATATGCATTACAATTATAAATTTGAATACAGGTTTTCAAAATAGATCATTATATATTATATTTTAATGATAATATAATTTAAATAGAGATAAAATAATATTATTTATATATATAAAATTCTATAATAAATATTCATTTCTATTTATTTCTATTTCACATTCAGTCCTTATTCTGTTAAATATTTGCATTTGTATATTATTTTAATATGAAAGTAAACCAAATTAGAGATAATTTAATTCCAAATAGGACCGGAGGATCAAGGGAAGCAAAAGAGCTTGTCCTTTAAACTCAGACAACTGTCCCTTTTTGACGCGGAAACTATGGGCGTGTTGCTTTCTCGGGTCACAGGTTTCTTCTTATATTAAGGGTAAAGGAATATATAGAAAATTTGTCTGATATAAAAGGTAGAAAAAAAAGAGGCAAGCACAACGAACTTGAAGGGCTGTCGAATTGCTCGCCTCGCTTGAGTCAGTTTCAAATTAATAGGATGGGTTTTTTGAAATGTTGGTTTCCGAATCTAAAGCTATATTTGAAAAAATTCTAAAATTTCGCCGACCATTTTAACTATATTGCCAAGGATATATTTTTAAAAATTTTGCACATTTATATCCCATTTATTATGCTTTACCTACTTACTTACCTTCCGTTAAAAATGTTGATATTCGAAAAAATTGTAACCAGACAAACAGGCTGAAATAATACAGAAAGAATACAACAACGAACTTTTTAAGTTAGTTGAAAATAAAAAAAAAAAGGAAAAATTCTGCCAAAAATTACTTATTTTTTAACAATATTGTATTTTTGATACATTTATTCTATTTTGACGCCAATTTTTGACTTTCATAGAATTGTGGGAATATAATCATCTGTTCACGATCTATTTCTTTTCTTTATCCGAACCGAAACATTAGGCAATCTATTCAGTACTTCGATAATATGATAGATACTGCTAGGTATAATAAAAATAATATTACTTACCTTACTCTAAATGTCCAAAAAGAGAATCAGACATACAATTTTTAATTCATTGTCCAAAGTAGAGTTTTTACATTAAATCAAAATATAAGTTAAGTGATTTTTTTTATATATTTTATTTGATTAGCCCTGACAAGCCTGAAAGGTCTGTTCCCTCCGGAGAAAGGAAACTCTCACATGGAGAGTTCAAGGGAGGGACATGTCCCTAAAGAATTGGAATTCATTCAAAATTCCTCTGAGGGTATACACGAACTTAGCTAAACACTTGTGATAAACAAACCAAGGGGGATTAAATCACCTCTAGGAACAGTAGAAACTTATGCCAATCCCCCTCTCTGTACATTAATTACTCACTTCCACTTTGTTATTAAGTACTCTTATATTACTCTTCCTATGTAACTAATCAAACTTGTATTAAAAAATGAATAATGTTATTTTGAAGATCTAATTAGTATTTTTTACTATTTCCTTTGATTTAGTTTTTCTTTATACATATAATTATATTTAAAAAAATTTTAGTGCTCCAAATTCGCCAACTCTTCCCTAATATTGAAATGAATTAGGTTAGGCTATTAATTAAAATTAGTAATGAGTCCTGGAATCTCTCAAATTCCGAATAAAGATTCAAAATTCGAAAATTCGAATGGTTAGAATATTTCAAATACTAAGCTAAAAGATCGTTAAAACTTAATTAAATATTAGTTTTAACTTCAATAGAAATATTTAGAAACAAAAAAAAAAAAAAATAGTAATTTGTTACAATTTGATGTTAGTGAGTTTAATTAACTAATATTAATTATTTTAATTCAATTAAAAACTTTGTTTAGACTTTTTCGTCATTTGAGGCCATTTAGACTCCGTCCATATAATAAAAAATTTAATTTTAAATATTAGTTTCTTCTTATTAGTATAACTAGTATATTAATATATAATATACTATGTTGCGAATGCATTCGCATTTCGGAGTTGCCAATAAATTAATTTTTTTTTTTTTTTTTAACACATTTTATTTTAATTTCACGTGAAAATATTAATAGAATTTACAAATTTTGTTAAATTAATTAAAAGTATAAAAAATAGTTTTGTAACTAACTTCATGGATTATATGAACATTAGCTTTTGATTATAAATAATTATTCTCATTGTATGATTCGAAAAAATTGAGATCGAAGAATTTATTGGGAATCATTTGTTAAAAAAATTTTGCCCCACCTTTAGACATAATGTTAAGAATACCAAAATTTATTCTTGAAATTCTATTCCATAAATAATATACAGGAATATCTGATATACAACATACATACGACAAGGAAGGCTGACTAGCCTTAGGTTGGGCTCTGTCTAAATCTGATAAAAATTATTAGTTATCAATTAGTATGAATAAATATAGGTAGATATGAGAATATATACAAACAAATAATAACTACTATAAAAAAAAGTACACTACATAGACTTAAAGACTTAGTACTTAGATAAAGAATTTAAGAAATGTTTACTTATTTTAGATACGCAGAGTATATTAATATATCTTTTGTCAGAGATGTCAACAATAAAGAAATTCATTTAAGACCATATCTACAGGTAATAATTACTTATATTATATTATATTAGGTTATAAAATTTTTTTATATTTTCAATCCATCAACTATTTTGTCCATTACTGTGGTTAGCTCAACAGCGCCTCATCCCTCTCCAGGGTGAACGGCAAAATAAAAAGAGAAAATATTAACGGTGTCCCTAATTTTTAAATAAAATTTAAAACAAATTTAAAAAGGCCAAAACTTTTAAGAATAATTCATCTAAAGCGTTTTGTCAAGAAACTATTTAATTATTGAAGAATAATGCATTCCTTTCTATATATTAAGAACTTAATTGTGGTTTTCTCAAAAAATGGCTAATGAAGCAAATTTAGACATCTCTGCGAAATTTCAGGTTTAATAAAACTAAACACTTGGATAATTAAAATTTTAGGCTTTTTAATTATTCTTTAAATATAATCAACATTAGACACTTATAGACAAGCCTCTAGCTTTTTTTTTGGATTTCTAGAAAACTCCCTACTAATTCATTTTATTTATTTTTATTCATATCATTGATATCTATTTTATTTTGTATTTTAATGATCTCTTGCTCTCATTATTATTAAAAAAAAAGTGTCTTGTATACTTTTAATAATCTCATATTTTGCTTATTTATTTGTTCAAAGTTCATTTTTAATTAAGTATTTTTATAATCAAGATGAACTTTTCATATTCAAATGGAGGGGGATTTTATATAAATCCATATAAAAAATAAATAACATGGATCTGTCTATATATTTAAATATAGAGTATAAATTGTACTAGTATTTAGGAATATTAAAATGAAGCAATTATCAATTATATATTTTTTATTTATTTTTAATGTAATTGATACCAGCTTGACAATTTGTTTACATTACAATGGATTCTATTGTAGTAAGGATTGTAGAACATTGAATAAATGTATAAACAATAAATCTTATCAGTTAATATCATGTCCACCATCTGAATTTTGTAACATGATTGAACGTAATTGTTCATCGGTTTATTTTTCTCCGGGAACTTGTGATCCTTCAATTTATAAAATAAATACGGAGGGTGTATCCCCTTATAGGAAAAATATTGAAAGAAATATTAAGGAAGAAAATATACCACTTCATCACCATTTTCCGTGGTCTAGGGGATCTTATAGTTCAGAAGAAAATACCGAAGAATCTCCGCTTATAGATTATAAAAGAGAAGAGGAACAGACCCCATCAGAAAATTTTTTTCAAATGAATTGTATGCATTTGGAATCCATGCCACATCCAACAGATTGTACAAAATATTTCTTATGTGGTAATTCTGAAAAAAAATTAGCCGAATGTCCAGAAGGATTGAGTTTCAATCCAAAATCAAAAAAATGTGATCTTTATATGACAAATGAAATTTGTCAAAATGGTTTAACTAAAAAATGTAATCAAAACATGATTGGAGTTGCTGAAGCAATTGAATTGAATCCGAATATCTTTTCAGTTTGCACCAATTATCAGGTAATCACTTTTCGAATTTAAAATTTCACAGTTGTTATTATTAATAAATAAATTACATTTTCCGTTTTTATGTGGTTATTGATACTAAATACACACTGTTGATTATTTCTATTTAATACAAATAAACCACAGTTAAACCTAGGTAATTTATGTATTAATCAGAAATTTTCTATTTTTGCTTCATTTATTGAATTAATGCAACTAAAATTAGACGCATATTAGACGAATCTCCTCTAGTCAAATTTCACTATTTTGTTTAATCAGACTAGTTGTCATTAATGTTATTAAGCTTATTTTGGGGTGAACAAGGCAATAATTGGGCTCTACACAAACTTTCAGATGTTGTGTTGAAAAAAATAAAAAAAAATCAATGATCTTTGACATCACGGTAAAGAGAGAACCGATAAATATTGGTAATTGTTATTTTTTTTTTATCTTTGTTGGTAACTTTAATAACAAAAATAAAAAAAATATGATTGCAGATTATTATTTTTTGTTAAAAAAAGAGAATATCAAGGGCATAAATGAAGTAACAACAAGCCGTTTCCAGCTCGCTCAAAAATTAGAAAAAATATTACTATATTATATATTAAAGTGAATAACACACTTAAATTAAACATTTCAAATTAGAGAACATGAGGATCTAAGATTTAAGATACTATCTGTTACAGCAAAAACTTTTCTAAATGCGAAGTAGTAAGGTGGCTGTTGTATATTAGCAGGCAGCCTGCTCCTTCCTCCATTGCTTTTTCTGAATGATCTTAATAGTTTATTCATACTTCGTATTTTAAAACAAATTAATTAAATTGTGTTTTTGTGTAGGCCTTGTAATAAACTAGAAAGATCAATCCGAAGGTAAAAGTAAGGGTCTATTACTAAATACAACATTTGTTATATTCAAATTCGTTTTGTGAAATAATACGATGTGATAGGGAAAATCGGAGGCCAATCAGTTCTGGACACTTAAATACTTTAAAATCTGAAATGATAAAAACATCTTTTCATATTCTTCAAATATCGACCCGAGTAATTTATGTATTTTTTTTAAAGATCTTTTATAACTGTTAATTTTATATATTTTTTTCAGGGACACTATCAAATGGCACTAATGCAATGTAAATTCGATCATATTTTTGATAATAAAAAACAAAAATGTGTTAAAATGAATGGTGAAACAAATTTATAACAAACCATTAATAATATAATATTATATATCTTTAATATACGTTTGTTAATAATAATAATTAAAGAAATATAAATGTTTTTTTTTTCTTTATTATTTAGTGTTGAGTGTGGCATAAGAATTCAAACATCCCACTAGATTAATAAAGACCCTGGAAAACTCCTTCCTTTTTAATTCTCTGACCTACATCAAGTGAAATTGTACTTAATGATCCAAACCAGAATACATATGAGTTGGCTATAAATCATAAAAGTTAGTTTTCATTATTACATGAAAGTTTATTTATATTTTATTAAATGAATAAAAAATTCTTGACTGCTTGTATATATGTGCATACATATATATATATATGTGTTATAGTTGTTAAATATTTAATAAAATTTTTAAAGTCTTAATTGAAAAGCAACAAATTTTACTATTACTATTTTTACTTAAAATGGCCATTTTCTCTCTGGTTTATTCGGCATAAAGTAGTCGTAGATGAATGCTGACTCTGGACCATTTTGATGGATGCTAATGAATGCTAGAATAATAAATAACCAGAGAGGAGACCTTTGGTTAGAGATTATAGAACATCTCTTGAATTTTTTAAATAGAGAAAAAAAATTGCTGACATTCATATTCAATTCGAACTCTTGAACCTCTCATGTATTTTCTTTAATTTTGTTTAAAAAACAAAACCCAATCCAATTATCAAAATTAACTGCGGAATCATCGACGATATCAGTTCTATCATTTAAATGAATTTTGACTTTATTATCCACTCCTGTAAGAAATATCTTCCCCTCTCTCCAACACAACGGAGTGCGCTCATACTTGTTCATCCACACCATGAGAATGCGATAGAGAAAAATAATGAGTAAGCCTAACACCATAAAAAGATTAAATAATAATTTAATTTTATGACATTCAGAATTTGATATTCAAATGGGGTTTTCTCCAATCTTGCACTTTTTGAACAAAACAATGATTAAGGTAAGAATGGATGCTCTTTTCGGCAATAAATCTGGCCTTTCTGCGCGTGCCATCTTGGAACGCATACGTTCTAACGTATGTATTGGTTGTCACTGGTTTCATGGATCGCATACGTTCGAGAAATCGTTTTGATGGATAGAATCGGAGGCAGTGTAAAAAGCCTTTTAGAAATGAAAACTGCAAATTTAACGTTAATTTGTGAGTATATATTTTGCTGGTGGTTCAAGTGACCTTTATTCTCTGAATAAATATCAAGAGTAGATTTTTTTTATTATTATTATTAAAAAGTTAGTAAACATATAATATTAAATACAAAATACTTGAAAAATTTTCAAAGAGAAAAATTGAAAAGCTGTCGCAAAAGATATTCTTAAAAATATGAGATACTTTAATAATTTTATACCCTTAAGAGCAAAATAATGTATGAAAATTTCCAATAAAGACTTATTAATGGGATTTTAATTAAAATAAGCTGATAAAATTTTCAAGAGTCTTTTTCGAATTAAAAGTATAATCTTTAAGCTATAACAAATAATTTTTCGATTATTAAAATAAATCTATTAATATTTTATTTATATTATTCTTATTTATTTCTGTCCAATATTTTGAATCAGGTTTTTCCATTTTAATCTAAATAAATAATGAATAAAAAAGTGTTGAAGCTGAACAAACAAAATTATTCCCAGGTAATATAGTATCGTTGCATTTTAATGTTTTATATTTTCAGATTTTTAATTTAAGAGATCAAATTAAAATCGTGTTTATTTAATTATTTAATTCATTTGTAGAATATTTTTTTTTTTTTGTTTATTTATACCTATAATTTTATTAGATTATTAAATTAGATTTATTAATACCTTTTACTTTAGCTTTTTTTTTTGTCTTTTTCGGCATTGAAGCAATTTAGACTCCGTCCTTATTTATTTATACCATTTAGTAGCCAATATATAATATAAATAAATTTTTGTCAGGACGGGAAGCGAATCACTGACCTTTGGTTCATGAAGCAAGACCTCTAGCACTGCTCCAAGGGACAGGTCTTGTTTTTTATTATTCTCATTCTAAAAGAAGACTTAATTATTTGGAGTTAAATTAAATAAATGATTAAAATAAAATTACTTGCTATTGTTCACCGGAAGTGGACGGCTGAGTTAGTAATTCTATATTTAAACTTGCAAATGGAAATTACCTTTCAGCTTTCGCTTATACTATTATAGTTGTAACTTTTAACCACTTGTCGTTAAAATTATTTGATTATTGTTCTAGTTGTTGTGATGTTTTAATATATATTAACACAAAGAGAGTTTACACGGATTTTAATAAGTTATATAAACGTTTCGTTATATATAGGATATTTATAAACTTTTATAAAAAACAAAAACAGTCCAATTCATTTCCATAATTAAAGTGTCCAGTCGGGATCAAATTCTTTCTGATGTTTTTCATTTATTTATTTCTACTTTTAGACATAAATATATAATTAGTTTATTATGTTTGATAAAATAAATCTTTTATTTAACTTCCAAGTTTTGATGATCAAATTATCCTCTTATTTTTTTTTATAAAAATTATTATTATTATTATTATTATTATTATTATTATTATTATTATTATATTTTTTAGATTTTTTTTGTCTTTTCTGCATCTGAGGCTATATAGACATATAGACGACACAATATATATTTTACGATACAATGATCTAAGCATATTTATTTACATCAATTTTCTTCGGGCCCATATCCCTTGGCTTTTAAGGTTATCAATACTGCCAATGTCATCTTTAACCTCTCGGCCACGAGGGGCGGATTTTAAACTTAAATACAACTTTTATTGTTTAATTTTGGAATATTATCATTTTATGAAACATACACGGTACCCCGAAATCCTCTCTTTTGTGAAGGAATAAGAACAAGTAGCTGAAAGCTCCATTCCAAAATATACGGAGGCTCCGAAAACAACCAATGTCTCCTGATATCATAAATAATAAAGATATAAAATGAACGAATAGAATTATTTCTAAATAATATACAAGTAAAATGATTGAAAAACAAAAAAAAAAAAAAACTAGCTTGACTGATGATTTGTCTACGATTAATTTAACAATTCGAAATCTGAGTAAACTAGTGGATGGCAGATTAAAGTTCTGATGGTGGTGGAATCGGAAAAAACTATAGAAAAAATTCAAGAATAAAACCAACAATTTCAAAAATAATTAATTCATAAGGACCAACAAACTTAGTAAGAAAGAAACTAGAAGAATTCCGAAGTTTTTTAATTTGAATAGCATCCACCTACAAGTGTAAAGTCATAATCCGTTCATACTTATTCAAATTAGTTGGTAGCCAATATAATTTGAATAAATTTTATGGGGAGTGAATCAGTAACCCCCAGATCATGAAACGAGATCTCTACCTCTAGGAATTGTTGATAAATAAGCAGAGTTTCTCCCAAATGGGGTCGCGGGATCTGTAGCAGGGGTCGCCTAAAAATTTTAGCAATTTTGATACTTCATTAACTTATTAACACACTTGAGTGATTTCTAAGAAACGTTAAAATTTTAACTAATTGTATAAAAAAAAAACATCGAGAATAGGAAAAGTGAAACTGAACAACACTAGTTTTCTTTGTGCATAAATATTTCAAATTATAATTAAAAAAGGCTTTATTTTAAAAATACCTATATAATTTTTATTATTTCTTTCGGTCGTGCAGCGTAAACTGCATAGAATAATAAACATATCAGAAGGGACACTCTCATGTTAACAAGTGGGAACACATTTCAAAAATTTTCACACTGCAAAAAAATATTTGCCTGCAATGCTTATGGGGTCCCCCTTGTAAATATTATGGGGTCCCCACACCAAAAAGTTTAAGAAACCCTGTCTTAGAGCATAACAATGAAAAGATATTTGAGAATTTTCACTTTTGTAGAATTTGTTGATGAAGTTAAACCGTAATTAAACAATTTTACATTTGGCTATACTCTACAATAATTTTGGTCATTAAATTTTTTTTTTTGAATTCTAATCTCACATCTTAGATTTTTTTTTTTGTTTAAAACTAAATGGATATAGAATTATTATCTTGTATGTCTTTTATCTTCACAGTCGTTTTATGATCAGGGATATACTCATGGGCCAAAAGAGAGCTCCAACCCTTAGGGGTGAGATAAGGACCCTTCTTCATCGCTAATCTAAAAACGCCACAAAAGGGAAGATGAATTGTCTTAGGAGGGATTGAAAAATTGTGAGGAAAATAAAAAAATAATGTGAAAATAAGATGAGAATTTAAAATTTTATAAAATAAAAATATTCAATTTAATATTTCAAGAAATAAATCAAAACTAATTATATTATATTAAACACTAATTGTCATTAATTAATTTATTTTACCATGTGACCTCATTCGTGTCATTACCGACCCAGGTCACTGATAAAAAAGAAAAACACCTTTATAACTTTTTCTCTAGCCTAGTTGAATTAAATCCCTGAAAATATAGCTTATTTTATAATAAAATAAGCGCCGTTATAATATTTAAAATGAGATTAAAAATTCACAATTTTTTGCTCTATATAAAAAATGAAAAAAGGATAAAATAAGTAACAAAAGATAATAGAGAGAAGTTGGCGAGGAGGGGAGGAAAAGTATTTAAAAGACAAACGATATAAAGAGACAAAAGAATTCCTGGACAAAGAGATCAAAAACACAAAAGGTTTCCAAATCGATGGACTCCCTAATTATAAAAATTGAAAGTGCCATACTATTTTTATCAAAATAGCTATATATTAAAAATTTTTAATTTTTATTATGTATAAATAGGATTAGATGGGGGAAGTACATGACAGATTGCAGCAAAGAAACAAAGCCGAAAGGAGTAGTTTCGGACAAAATTTATCATCCATCCATCATCAGTCATTTATGCCATGTGTAATTATGCCTCAAAGTTGCCAGGGCTTCTTGCCCCTCTTTGTGTATAAGTATAATGGAAAAATAGCAAAAGTTACCAATTTTAAAAGTAAAAAATTATATCATAGCATCGCCAGTGATAGCATTTGTTAAAAATTGTAAGTATACGTCAAACAAATTGTTACCCTCAGCATGTCTCAGGCAATAAAGAATCATCATCACCAAGGGTCAGATGGGGGTGAAAATTGTGAATGAGGATTAGGTCTTCCGATCTCTGCAGGAAGACCATTCCAAAACCTACTACTCGTCACCTCAAATATGCGGACCATTGTTTCCGATTTATGTTTTGGGCAGTTAAACATAAACACCCGCTTCAAGGCCTGGAATAAATAATGTGGGAGGCCAGATTTACTTATTTTAAATATAATGAATACATATGAATATATCTAAACTTGCTTCTGGACAAACAATAAAATATTTTATCAATAGTCAGTTGCTGTTGGAGGCTGATAAAGGAATAAGAAGGTAGACTGCAGCCAAAAAAAAAGAAGAAGAAGAAGCTCTTGGATGCCAAGAGCCAAAAGAGACGTTTCTGACAAAAATTTATTAGTCTATCGTCAGTCACCACACCACCACAAGGAACCAGTAAGTGACTGAGGATGGACTAATTAAACTTTGTCAGAAACGTCTCCTTTGGCTTTTGGCATCCAAGAGCATCTTCTTCTTCTTTTTTTTTGGCTGCAGTCTGCCTTCTTATTCCTTTATCAAGAAAATATTTTTATAATTATTAATATTCCTTAAATTTTTCTAGTAAGAAATGAATATTTTTTGAGCTCAAATTAAATATTTCAGAATATCTAATTTTAATCAATTCTAATTTTAATCAACCTTTTTTCTTTTGGACCGTATACATTTGTTTGCTATCTTAAACGGACCGTAACTTTTTTGTTTTTCGGTATCTGAGGCTATTTGGACTTGTTAAAATACCTGTCATTGAAGTTTCACACTTTGATAAAGTTTGAAACTGGAAAAGTGAATTCAAAATATCTGATTTACAGCTGTTAAAAATATTTTATCATTCAAAAATAAGAAAAAATGCAGACACATCTTTCATTATCTAATAAGAATTGGAATCACTGATTTTATATTAATATATATTGAAGAGTCGGCCTTAAAATGACTGTAACATTGATTTTCAGAAAATATTTTTAATAAAGTACCTTATTTTCCAACTGTAAAATTAAATCAATAGAAATTTTTTCTAGAAATATGTTTTTTAGAAAAAAAATTTCAAATTTTTAAAAACTTAAATTCATGTCTGTGCATTTAATGTCCCATTTAAAAGCTTGATAACCCGGGCGGTTAATTTAGATGGTGATTTTCTCTGAGATGCTAGAACAATAAATAGAATAAATATTATAAATAAGACATAACAATTTTGTAAAACTTATAGCCTTTTATTTATTAATTTCTATTCAAATAATTTGGAGTAGAGAAAAATATAGTGAATTTTTTAATACAATATTTTGCTCAAATAATATAAAATATTTTGTGGTACATTTTGATTAATATGGTTTGTTTTATAAAGATGACTTTATTAAACAAAAAGAAGTGAAGTGTCTTACGTTTAATTAAAAGATCTTTCTCCTGAGGAGTAAAAAGAAAGAATGAAACAAACATTTATCTAAAATGGTAGTGCAAAAAAAAAAAAAAAAAAAACGTTAAGGAATTAACTTTGATTAGAAAACTCTACTAATTCCCCATTCCTTTTAAAGATCTTATCTGGCTATCACTCTCCCAATACTTTAGGGATTTCAACCTACAAAGTGGAGGTTATTTAATAGAAATCGATTTTCTAATAAATCAAGAAGAAATTGTCTTGGTAACAATATCGTCGATGTTTAATGAAACTAGGAATTGAATTCTATTCATCCATTGACTAAAATCTTTCAACTACCAAGATTTGTTATTTTATGAGAGATTTTCTTTAAAAACCATCAATTCAGGATTTTCTCCTTTGTCTTTTTTTCTCGTCTATTTTTTTTTATTGACTTCTTTTAAAATTCATGATATTCAATTTAATTTAATTTTTTTTATTTTCCAAATTCTTTTCCTAAATTTTCTTTTAATAATTACAATTTTTATTTATTTTCCAAAAGATATTTTTCAAACTTTTTCATTTAACATTTCAACAGTTGGCTATTTTTCCTCATTTAGGTCTTTCTCACTCTCATAAATTAAATTGCCAGAAAAATCCAAATGAAAAATGTTGAATTGACTAAAAAATAAATTATAGTCAAAACTACAACTCTCTTTGAAGAATTTTTGGTTAAAAAATTTTCAGAATTTAAATTTCATGATCTATACTTCGGTTTTGTTGGTTTTCTCAAACTCAATCTTGTAATTGTAAAAATAAAAAAAATGTTTAACAAAATGACATCATATTATAATATGCATATTATAATATTTCAGGTAGAATAATAAATAACTTTGCCTCTAAAATATTACTACATTTAAATGAGCAATAAATCAATTCAAAATATCACTCAACAAGTGGTCAATTGAATAAACATACTAAAACAAGATATTTTTTCTTCAGTAAGAGATTTGGATATATTCCAAAACAGACCATATTTATGTTCTTAACGTATTATTTTTTTTTTTATATTGATATACATGTATTATATTATATATAGTGAAAATGTGGATGGCGAACACAAGTAACTCGAGCTAAGACTGGCATCTTTTTGTTTTTTTGTCTGAGGCCTTACAGATATATGATAAATATTTATATATTTTTAATTATACGATATAAGGAATCCGTCCATATTCATTTAAATTCGTTTTTTTATTTGTCTGCTTATTTTTATCAGCCCGTTTGACCGGCTGGTCTCTTTTATCTGTTGCATTCTTAATATGCTCTACCACCACCCCTTCTTTAATTCTCTAAGGAAGATCATTTCTGTTGAGTGTTGTAGACTTGGGTTTGGAATTCTCGAACCACTATCACAAAATTTTAAATCTCGCCAATACACCTCTTCCCCATATATACATTAGAATAGAATAAAGAAAGTTTTAAAATTATCGTTATCATACTTTCAATTATTCATTTGAAGTGGTATCTATATTTGCACATTTATATTTCCAATTAAAAAAGTCTGCTTCACACCTATGTGTATAAATTAAATGGAAAGAACTGCCCTCCGGACAACCAAAATTTTCTCACCAACGAACAATGGTGCACAGATCACTAGTGGGCGATCGCTTTTGTAGACATTATTATTTAACCGCAAACTGGTAGTTTTATATAATTTTATTTTTTTGGCTTAATTTTAATTCTTTGACATATAAATTAAACACCTTCTCCCTCCTTTTTTTATGATTATATTTCATCCAATAGATCTGACTAGGTACACAGGAGCGTCCAAAGAATTAGAAGAGTTTGTAACTGCTCTTCTATTCTCCTGAAGATGACAATTTAATAAAATAATCCTTAATAGATACAAACACAAGGTTAATACATGTTTGCTCTACCTAGCTCCCTCTGAGATTTGTTATATGTTTTGTTTCTTTTTACATTCTGATCCCTTTGATAATGTCTTTATCTATTAATATCATCCCATTTTAGAACTGAAATTTATAGGATTTCCTAAAAATTTCATTGACTCCCTTTTAAATGACTATGAATATTCATAACTTTATTAGTCTCTAATTCATTTTGGGTCCATCCTTGTGGATATCCTCTTGAGAATTATATATACAATGAACAAATAACCTATTTACCAAAAGGATGGAGGGATTTCTGTATAAAGGAAAACTAGTTTAATAGTAAGCAATAAATAAATGTTTGTGTCTCCAAACCTACTAAAAATTATTATTCTTTTGTATTTTTTCACATTCATTCGAACATAAAAGATTTTAATTAAAAAACAATTTAAGCGTTTTCATAGATATTTTTGATATGATCAAAAAAAATTATTTTAAAAGAGGCTTTCTTCTGATGAGTAGGACAGCCTTAGCTCGGATAACCACCTACGGTTACTCGAGCTAAGATTGACTTATATTTATTCTCTCTATGAACTGATTTTATCTCTTTTTCTTGATCTAATTTATAATTTTCTAACACATGCCCAGAATATGGAATAACAAGGCTAAGAAGAAGATATTATATTAAATTACTTGCAATTTTATCTCCATTCATTAAATAGTTTGGTTTAAGTTATTGTTATTTTTCAACAAGTGTTAATTCTAAAAATAAATATTTTATATATCTGCAAGTGACATGTTAAATGTGTAAACTAAAATTTAAAGTTGTACGCACACCACCAACCAAAGTAAATGTAAATGATAGCCTACTTGAAAACACTTTGTTCTCAAAACGTTCTGTTTTGGAGCAAAGCCAACATACCGACTGTTATATATCTATATCTGGCAAGAAATAAACCCTTATGTCTTAAGGCAAGAAGAAGTTTATCTAACTATTTAACAACAAGTGTTATTAACATTTGAGTTTACAAAAAGAAAAACAGATTTAATTGTATTGTAATTTAATTTAAACAAATAATGAACTTCAAATGAATATTATGTCTTTTCTGATATATCATTGGAGCTATCGATTATGTGCGATCAATCAATCCGCACTTCCTACACCAGTTTCATGTCCAATTACAGGGAACGTCAAGCATCGTTAGATACAACTTGATCAAGATTGTTGATTGTTCATCTCGACCTACATTGTAATATTGTTATTATTATTCATATTAATAAATAACAATATTCATGTTATAAATATAATAGATTACTTTTAACTAATTAATTAACTTAGCCTCCCACCCAAAGCTCCCTAGAGTAATAAAAACTTTATTACCTAAAATTAATTTTTTAGAATTAATATTAAAAAAATTATTCCCTTTTCTCTTTTCACATTACTAGAGGCTGGATTAAGCAAACACTGCAAAGCTCTCTGTACTAGGTCAATTTTTATTTTTTTTAAATTTTTTATCTTTTATATGGGGGTGGGGAAGGAGAGGGGAATCTGCCTGATTAGTTTCACCTCTTCCACTTCCCAACTCTACCCGACATTCTTTTTTATTCAGATTCTGCAGCTTTAATTGCATTTTAATAAATTAGATTTTGTTTTTTATTTATGCTTTTTTGATAAATATATATTTATTTCTAAAATATTATGGCATTTTAGATAAAATAATTAAAATATGACACCATAAAATTTAAGATTTGAGATCTTTTCTGGTTAAAATGTCTAAATAAATAAATGCCTAAAAAAATTTGGGTAAAATATTCCCAACAATGTAGAATATGGGTTATGACGTTTTACAACCTCTGTCCTTTACTGTTTTAGAAAATAAATTTGAATAGTTTCATTTTTTTTCATTTTTATCTTAAAAATCTCCTTTGTATTCATAAAACCTCAAAAAAAAGTTTTATGGACGATGGAAATGGAATTTGATTCGTCAATTCATATTAATTTTTTCATAATTCTTATCGTTTTTTTTTTTTAGAAAGATTTTCCTTTAAAAATTGCTAAAATTTAAGAAGTTTATAAATACTTTTATTAATATTAGTTTCAAAGATAACAATTTGTTATGCCCAATGTCTTGTATTATATTGAAAAGCCATGAATCAAATGAATGGATGTCGAAATGACTAAAAGGGAAGAGAACATTCTAGAATATTATGTGAAATAAAAGGAAGAATTGATTAATACTCGTGTTTAACTTTGCTTAAGAGAAGGAGTAATTAATTTTATAGTCACTCATATGAATCGAATCAAGTTTGAAGAAAAAAGTAGATACTCATCATGTTCCTAAATTAAAAAACTTTATAATTCATTCATAGTATGATTTTTTAAATTAAAATTTTTCAGAATTTTTTTGAATTGGCTTTTTTTTACAACTAATTTTTATTAAAAATAAATCGATAAGACAATACAATAAATAAAAGCTAAGACAATAAATCATTCCAAAAAAAATCAGATAAATAAATTGATCAACTTCTCTAATGCAACATTTCTAGTCCAATCATACACAAATACAAATTAATAAATTAATTAATGAACTATTAGAATGAAATTTCTTCAAATTATTTTTTCCTTTTTTAGCTAATATTTTGATATAAATGTTTCTTCTAGTGTATATATAATATTGTATGAAAAAGAGAACAATGTTAATTTTGCATTCACTTTGAACGTGCCTGTATTCGTCAAAACATAGTACTTTCAACCTTTTTTTCCTTTATAACATAATCAAAAGATTATTTTCCACAGATGATCCCCTCGTTCTCCATTTTGAGTGTTTTAAAATCCCGATGTAATTAGAAAGAGGTCTCATATTCAGCAAAGAAAAATTTATAGGAAACCCATCAATTTATCTGAAAAATCATTTAAATGCAGTGATTTAAAATATTGGAAAATTCAAAATTTTGAAGGTCTTAAAAAGTTAAAAAAAATATTCTTTAGAAATAACTTTATGCATCAGTCTAAAAAGTTTAAAATCTGTAGTTATATACAACCTCGAAAAATAAGATCTAGACACTCGTTTTAAACCAGGAGTGCATAGACCCATGATGGTGCAAGAAATTTGCTTCTTCAGGAACTGCGTGCGAAACATTATGTTCAAGAAATATTTTATACTTTTAATTATTGAGACGCAAGGTCTTAATCAATTATTAATTGTGTTAGGTAAGGTTGATTATTTTACATATTATATATCGTTTAATTCTAGAATTGATTGTAAGTTTTGAACTTTAAAATAAAAAACGCCCCCATCCCATGGCCGAGAGTTTAAAACTATTGTCAATATGGATAATCTTAAAAGGCAAGAGATGTGGGTTTGGATCCCAGGAAATCCATTGGAAATTTATTTAAATCAAATGGATACAAGTAAATATCACTGGATATGTATTGTAATATATATATAGGTGTGTGTGAGTATGTGTGTATCGTTTAAAGGGTATATATGGTCACAGATGCCTAAAAGACTAAAAAAAAAAAAAAAAATTTATTTTATTTTAATTTTTGTCATTTTTGATACTGGCATAATAAATAATAATAAATATATAATTATTTATAAAGAAAAATCATAGTCTTCCCACCGGCAATCAACAGCCTTGTTTTTCGGGGCCACCCATCCAAAGTTCAGCGCTCCTTGGCCTTGGTTGTCAACAAAGTTGGTGGCGTTGTTCTTCTCTTCAGCCAAATAAAACGTAAATAAACACAACAAACCTCTTTGTATTTTATCCACTTATATTAAATGTAATATTTAAATCAAATCAAATGATTAAAATACCATCGTTTCAAAATAGCTGTCTATCTAATAATGTCTTATTCTTTAAATTGCTTTGAAAAAATTCCATTTTAGGTAATTAACAAAAAATTGTTTTTTATTTTTTTCCATCCATATTTGATTTGAAGGAATTTTGAAAATTCACGGGGTGCTAGTAGTTGAAAAGCTTAAACAACACTGCTCTAGACGAACACTTTCTAACAGTTTGATAAGTGATTTGTAAAAATGATATGAATTTTATAATTTAAATTCTCATTTTTTTACACTTCTCTATTATATAAATCTTTGTCAATTTTTTTTTTAGAAATAAATAAAATAAGAGGGTGTAAAAACATATAACAGTATAAGACTTATTTTATTATATTTTTATAGAATTGAATAAAAATTTTGTTTTTAATTTTCTAAAATTTATTATAAAAAAACATAGGAGGATTTTCGCTTCATTTTTGAAATTAAATTCAGATTTATAAATGTATTTATTACAAAATTTTGAAATATTATATTGTATAGGAAATACAGATAGTCATCGACCTACGATGGTTATTATTATTATTATTATTATTAAAAGTCCTTTAATTTTGTACAGAGACAGGGATAATATGGAGAGAAGCAGGAAAAGGAGAAGGTGAAAAGTTCAATACAATTTTACCTATTGTCATATTTTTTAAAATAACTTTTATTTAACTAACTTCAAGCAATTTGGGGGAAATCCTTGGCTCCGCCTTTGCTTTGTGCCAAATGCACCAGTCTGCAATAGTCTCTGCTTATTTATAAAAAAAAATATTGAAAAATATTCACACAAATCAAGAATAAAAAGACCTTAACGATGTAAAATTTCGATCAATATCTCATCATAAACCTATGAATACCTGTATTTATATATTCATATTGTCAATACTTTTACTTGTGGTGACTTCATTAATTTCCTTTTCCTTATTTTTTATACATCTTTGTAGTTTATTATCAAAAATGTAATTGTATTCACATTGACTTAATGCCATTTGATAACGGTTCTGAAAAGAAACAGAAAATAGAAAAATAATAGAAATAAAAAATTGAAATGTGTTTTTAATTCTATAAAATTTATGATACTTAATGAGTCCTACAAATTTTTTATTGTATAACACCTGCAAGGAAATCTTAGATAAGTATTTTTTAAATAAAATATTTTATTTATTAAATTAAGCATTTGTTCTCAATAGTTAACCTGCCTAATGAGATTTTTGAATAAATTAAATTAAATAAATTTAAACTTTTAAGTCTTCTATCCAAGTTTTCTTTGTAGGCTAATATAATGAAAGGAGAGAAAATAATGTAAATCAGATATTATATAGGCCTTCAATTAAACGACTAATATTAAAATTTAATTTAATTAAAATTTTAAATTTAAAAATTTTATTTTAGGTCTTTTAGCAAAAGAAATTAATTATAATGACAAAGAAAATAAATTATATTAAATAAAACGTTTGTGCCACTCGTTCTGTAGCCTTCTAATTTATTTATTAACAAAAACAACTATGAAAGCTTCAAATCCAAAATTATAATACCAGAGTCTAACCTAACGCTAATTAACTTAAATTAATAAAAACATATTTTGACTTTCGTCTAATTTAATTTTGTCTAAAGACTGGTTAATATCTACAAAATTGTAATTTATGAAAATATAAAATAAAATTTTCTAAAATTATTATCTTTTTAATTCATCTTCTAAACTTTTCGTTCAGTTGATCATTTTGTTTTGATGAAAAACTGGCTTTAAATAGAAAGGAAATCAGCAAATAAAAAAGCTCAATTCGTTTTCGAGATAAAGAAAGGAAAAATAAAATAAATGAGAATATGTTCTCTAGGCGTGCACAGAAACTATGCAATTATATATTTGCAAGTTGTATAACTGGGTCGATTTATTCAGTGATTGAGACTTTAAGTATATATCCTCAGAACTTAAGTACTCTAGGGTTCTAATTGAGACAATCCTCTGAGTTCAAGAGCTGTCTGAATCGGAACCGATACGCCACTCTACAAGACCCCTAGAATGACAAGATTTCAGTCCTAATTGTGCCCATCCTCAGAGCTTAAGGAAAGGTTCTAAAATTTTTTTGTCTTTTCGGGATCTGAGACCATATAGACTTTAAACTATATACAATATATTTTAGTTACGTTTTAACCAGTTTATTACGCCAATTGGTATCCAAATGATTTAAATAAATATTTCTCGGTCTGCCTGGGATACGAACCCACTGCCCTTGGTTTTTAAAGTTATCAATATTAACAATGTCAGTATCTTTAACCTTTCGGCCACGTGGGAGGGGGGGGGGGTTATAAAAATTATCCAAGATAGACATTAGGCATCTTTGTTATGTTATCCTAAATATTTCCATATATTCCAGTCCCCCCCCCCCTTCCCACTACTCATCAAGCTCTGCGAAGGGCCGACTTAGCTGCAGATAAAGGAGGAGGGGGAGTCAATTTTTCTTTTAAGTCTTCTTCAGCATCTTGGGCTCTATAGACTTTTAAACGAATCATGATTATACTTATTACGATATAAATTATCTAGCCATATTTATTTACCAATCAATTGGTACCTAATTGATTGAAATAAATTTTCATCAGGCTGAATCCGCATCCCTTGACTCTTAAGGTTATCAATATTGACATTGTCACTATCTCTAAGCTCTTGGTCACAGGGTGGGGGCTAAAAGGGGAAGTCAATATATAAAAATTTACCTTATAATTTGTACAGACTGAATAAATATTCGAATTGGATTCAACTGGTTCAGCGACTCCAATTAAATTTTGATTACATTTTTTAGTTAAGCCATTTTGACATATTTGACTAGTCAAATCAAGATTACATTTTTTCGTGTCTGGATTAAAACTCAAGCCTTCTGGACATTCAGCCCATTTCTTTTCATTGGTACATGAAAGAAATTTAGTACAATCAGTTGGATGTGGCATTGATTCAAAATGCGTACAATTAACTTCAAAATTATCTTGTTGGTAAACTTTTTTTTTTGATAAAATTGGGCGATTACTTCGGTATAATTCAATTCTTCTCTCATAGGTGTATCTATCTTCATAATGATATTGTTGAGGCAAAGGTTCATATTCTTCTTGAATTGTATAAATAGGAGTACAAGTACCAGGTGAGAAATGAGTAGTTGAACAATTTCGTTCTATATAATTACAAAATGCAGATCCTGGACATTCTAAGATATCATAAGACCGTTTATCAACACATTTTTTCAATGTTTTACAATCTTCACTACAATAAAACCCATTATAATGGAGGCATAAAGTTGAGATATTTTGAACGAGATTTAAAAAAATAAGAAAATTTAAAAAAATTAATGAATGTTTCATTTTGATAGTCTGAAATCTACTAACTAAAATCATTCACAAAAACATTTTATATATATTATCTTTGTTTTTTAAATGTTAAAAGGTCATTTTAAAAATAGAATAAACATTCATAATATTTGATAGGATTCGTATATGAAAAGAAATAATGTCTTATCACATATTAATAGTTCTTTTAAATATATTAATAGTTCATCTTTTTAAATCTATGAAAATAATAATTATTATTAGTGTATTGTATTATTTCGACTCCCATTACTCAAACTGTACTAACTGTAATTCCCAAGTGAAAATTTTCATGAAAAACAAGGAAAGTGAAATAAATTTGAAAAAATATTATTAATGTATGGTCCATTTTTACTTTTCCAAACTATTATAATATAATAGTTTGGAAAAGTTATATATTATATAACATAGTAAGGAAAAAGTATTATGATCATGAAAAATTTAACCCTAATTTTTTACAATATCTTTACGTTTTAAGTCAAAAGGACCCGAAAAATGCAAAAAATCTAAATGTGCGTTGGAGTATGATGCTTTGCATTTATTTGGGCATACATTTCTTGAACCACTCATCGGAAAAGAATGAAACTTAAAAATTTAGATAGCTTAGAAGTGCTTTAGAAGAAATTAAAATTTGAAGTGAATCGGTTCGCAGGCCGCGGTAAAAAAGCTCACCTCCAATACTTATCACACACCACTATTTTCCCAGCTAGACAAAATTTTTTGAAACTCGATGATTAAATTAAGACGTTTGTCTCCAGTCCTAGTCCAAATTTCATAATAAGCGGATTTATTCCAAAACGTTATCAAATTTCATTTTTTTAATATCTTTTGCTTTTTCTTTTATTTATTATAGTTTATTTAAATCAGTTAATAAAATGGAAAGGAATAATTTAAAATAAATTGTGTGGTAAAAATTCTAAGGACATTTATTTTCAATTTTTTAAATTAAAAATTACTTTTTTTTTTTAACTTCAATTAATGAAAAGGTATATATCCAAATAATATAATAAAAATAATTAAAAATGATGACTTGTATAATCGAAAGGGTTGGGTCCAATTTTTTATTCCCAGAATATATGGTTGGTGAGGGTTGGAGAGTGTTATAATTTCGTTGCCTATTTTTTAATTTATACATAAAACCAGTACATCCTCGACACTTTTAGAAATAAATATCAAACTCTGCTCGCACCCTAAGATTGCAAAATGATCATGACGCTACACTCAATAGGCAATCAGGCAATCAGGCCTGACAAGGCAAACATTTTCGGATTATAAAATAGAATAGATAATTTATCAGGTTGTTGTTTTTAAACATGTCATAGGTTTAGCCTAGTATTGAAGTGATGTTGAAGTGATGTTTAAGGACAGAGCCGCATACAGGAGGGGTGCCATAAAAATCAAAAAAATGCTTTATGGCATCAAGTACCGGTAAATTTTAAGGAAGAGAATTGCGGACCAGTAGTCTATTTTTTTTTTAAGTTAGATATATTATACATAATATACTTTTTGTATTATTATATTTACTTGTCGCATACCACATATTCACAATACCTAGGCAGTTTGGGAACCGTTGCTTTAATAATAATTTGTAATAAGCCTCTTTATCAACAGTAATCTCAAATAACATCTTAAAATAATTAGAAACAAATTATAATGATAATCTAGAGAGAGAAAGAGAGAAACCTCTCGTATTTCCCTACATAATATAATAATTTTCCCTTTTCTCTTGTTTAATAATAATTAATATATTTCTATTCTCTTTTCTTTATTCTTAGTCATACCCATAGACATTTTAAAAAAGGAAGATGAAATATCATAATCTTTTCAGCATCTCAAGTTATAAAGAGTTTAAACAATAATTATAATTATGATATCTAACGAATCCTGTTATCAAACCAAATATATTTCAACAAATTGGCTTAAATAAATTTTTATCAGACTGACTGAGAATACAAATCAGTACTTTTTGGTATTTAAGGATATGGATATTGACAATGTCCCCCTCTCCCCAAAAAGTTGGGTCTCATTCTTGGTCAAATTATAAATAATTAAAATCTCCCTTTCCAGCTTGATTGTTAATTTTCTTCTTGATCTCATCATATTTATATTTAAAAACGAAAGAGAAAGAAAGATGAGGAATTCCGTTCGTTGAATTTTTTTTATCTTAATATTAATAATTAAAACTCCATCTTCCTCTCTTTTCACTCGATGAGATTGCTGCATCTTTTTTTTAACTTACTTTTTTTCTCAGGAGAGACTTATAAAAGCAAAAGAAACCAAACTGAATGCATCAGCCTTTGCATCTCCAATTAACCTTAGGTTTTGTAAATCAATTTTTAAAGATAAAAATGACTTACCAAATACTGTTTTTTTTTTTTAGCAGATTTTTATTCAGTAAAATATAATAATAAAATAATTTTTATTATACTTATTTAAATATGCTTCATAACTCTAAAATGAAACTAAAAAATTTAAATATAATAAAAGCTCTTGAGTTTTTCTCCTAATCTTTAAAATATTGTGCAAATTTAGAAAATAACATTTTCAACATTTTTAGATAAATATTAAAAATTAAAGCACTCGTCAGAGCCGGTTCAACTCAGTTTTGTACCCGTAATTAGTTTGTCTTGTGTTTCTCACAAAGAGGCACTTCTGAAACTAAAGGGGTGCTTTTTTTTCATTTTTTCATTAATTTATTATTATCAATATATATTTATTTATTATTTATTGTTTTACATATATTATATGTACCTATATCAAATCTGGAATCAATTCCATTAGCTTCTAAATGTATATATTTATATTTAAATTTTATTTGAACAAATCTTTTCAAAATATTATTGGTAATCAACTTAGAGATAAAATTTGGAGTGATGGCCTAACATCGCATAACTTTCTCTTATCTAATGTAAGGATACCACACGGTAGTCTGGCACCCTAGGTAGCTGGTTAACAATTTCATTTCATTTGGAGCGTATAGGCTCACCTATCAAGTCCCGTTTATTTACCCTAGGTGTTTTCGTGCACGCAGACACACACCTCAAACCCAGCCAAACTCTGATCGAACCCAATTAGTGAAGTTATTTGATTTCCTAACTCTAACTCCTCCTCCTAAAATCATTTGTAGCTAGCTAACTACTTCTATATCTGATTCCATTTGATCCCTTCATTCCAACCTAACCTATGCTAGAGTGCTCTAGTTTGAGGAGGGACTCTTTGAGCACTGACATATAGCCTACTCCTTGCGAAGAGGCATCAATGAGAGGGAATCCTTCTTTACTTACTTCCCTTCCATAGTTCGGGATGTTACAGCAACTCCCACTCCTCGTTGCTTGAGAGCTCTATTGTGGTGGGATCCATTATTTCAATTCAGGACATACTAGAGAATTTGTTTACATTAAATATTTTTATTTAAAAAAAAACTGACCATGTCCGGGATGCGAACACTGATCTCCTCTGCACAACGGTGGTTTCCTGCTCCACAGAGCCCCGGCTAACAATTTTGATTTACTTTTCATTTTTAGAGATATTAGAGATTTTTCCTTTCTGTGTATTAACCAATTGTCATTATTATAAAAAAAATTAAATTTAATAAATTGAATTGACAACTAAATTTCCTTTACTGGTGGGCAAATCTTTATAATTACACATTAACATGGCAACAAGTTATCCTATCTTTTCTTGTTTGAAGGCCTACTTTTGACGTGGAAAATGATTAATAAATATTAAAGATTATTTAATTTATGATATGTATAGAAATTTAATCAAAATCATTAGAATGGTTTAAGAAAAAACAAAAAAATCTAAAAAAGAATAAAGAGAGCCTCAAACAATTTTTTTTTGGGGGGGGGGGGGTCATTTAATAAATAATTATTTTATGAGTGTTAATCATAATTAAGAAAATAAAAAAAGCTAAAAGAATTAATTAGTAAAATACTAGACCAATTTTTTTGAAAATATTCGAGATATATGGGACATGGGTACCTTAAATATAAAATTTCAACTTTGTGTTTTTTCTTTTTGAGAAATCTTGTTCACACACACACACACACACCCACGCACGCACTATGTATTACATATATAGGTAAGAGAAAGTAAAAAGGCTTATCTCAATTTGTATTTGAAAACTTTATTTTAATAAATATATATAGTTATATATTTGTATTTTTGCATTTGTATCCTTCCAATCCTTGAGGAAATGAAGGTATGTAAGCAATTCAAGTAATTATATAATTTTATTTTGAAGTTAAGATTAATTTATTTTGAAAAGTAAAAAAAAAGTAGATATGCAAATTATTATTATTATTATTATTTAATAAATAAATATGAATTTTATCCATTATTTTTATGATTTTTTTAAAATTTCTTAGGTGGTTCTTAATTATGTAAAATTTTACATTTCATTCTCATAATCAATTAGTCTTTTACTTAAAATTAACTTGTTTTGGATTTATGCATTCTTGAAGATCATTATCAAAAATTAATCCATATTCACACTGTATTAATTCCATTCTATAAGAATCCTAAAAACAAGAAAGATCAAAGATTTAGAATATAAATAAATGTTCATTGTATACATCAGTTGTTCTCAAAATGTGGTGCGCATACTATTGGGGTACTCGCGCTACTTAGGGGAAAAGTGATCAACTCAAGCTGAAATTATTTGGAAAAATTTGAAATAATTTATTAAAAATTTAATTATTGAAAATATTTTTGATAAATTCATAATAATTTTCCTAATAATTTTTCTGATAGTCAATTTTAATATGAATGACGATATTAATAATATACAAACAGTGTAGTGTTCCATAATTACTTATTTTGATTTGAGTGAGGGGGCACTACCTTGAAGAAAAATAATTACTACATTATTAATGATAGTGTAAAGTATAAAAATGATGGATTAATAGATAATATCTTTACAAATATAATTTTTACTGACTGTAAAGAAAACTGAAAATTGACTCTATTAATTGTTAAAATCATCTCACAAAATTTTACTAGTAAATTTACTTTGTATCCCATAACTCGATTTTTTTCTCAAATAACAAAAAAATTAAATAAAGAGGATTGTTATCATTTTATTTGGCATGGAAAACTTTGCTATACAAGAACAAAAAAAAAAAAATGAAAAAAGTTATAATTTATAAATGGAAATTGAACTTACTTTTTTATATGTACATATAGAGTATAGATTACGATTAACAGGTATTGCTTCAGAATCTCCTAAATTGGTATCATTGCATATTTTTGTCAATCCACTTTTGCAATATTCATTATTTATTAAAGATAAATCACATAATTTAGTTTTAGGATTAAAACTTAGTCCCGGGCTACAAGTTATTAATTTTTTTTCAGGATAACATTCATAATATTTCGTACAATCTGTTACATGAGGAATACGTTCGAAATGCCTGCAAGTATGGTTTATATATGAATCATAACTTTTGGGTATACAAGTACCCGGCGACATATGAGACGAAGTACAAGAGTGTTCAATATTATTGCAAAATGCATTTTCTGAACATTCCATTAATTTAAAAGGTTGATTATTTAAACATCTGTACAATTTTTTGCAATCCTCCGAGCAAAAATATCCTTCATAGTTTAAACAAACATCCGCAAAAATAGATTTAAAAATTAAAGATAAACTAATAAGGCACAGAAAATGAAATGATTTGTTTAACATCTTAACTCTAAAATGAGCTTTTCTGTATCTTACATTATTATTTTATATTTTATTCTTTTTTTTTTTTTCAAAGTTCAAAGATCATATGTGATAAGATTTTTTTAATACAATGTATGGTTTTAGAAAAATCTATATTTTTAATAAAGAATAATATATAGCCGATCACAACTATTTTTATCGTTGGTCTCTCTTTCCTCCCTCCCTTCTTCAAAAGCCATTTAACAGCCTCAAAAGAATATAAATTGATATGGCCAAGATTACTGATAGAATAGAAAATACTTAATTATTTATTAATTATAAAAATCCTAATTCGTGGCTATCTGACGAATATCCCAAATTGCTATAATTACAATACTACTATAAAAAGGTGAAAATAAAATAACTTTTTTTTGTCTGTCATTCAAAAAAATCATGGATACCAGTGATACAAATTTTAAACATTTTCTGTGGTAGCAAACTGATTGACATTAGAAAGAGAAGCCACAAAGTTTTCGAGCTATGCAAAAAAAAGACAAAATAAAAATTTTAAAGTGAAATTATATTGGGTCAATATGAACTAAAATCAGAATAATGAAGATATCCCTTCGAGAAGGGAAATATTTGGTCTTTATTAGGGGTCTAAGTTACGAAAAATATTTGGATGAGAAAAACGTAGATAAGATTTTAGTTGGAAAGAGTTATGCCTCGAACATTTTTTTTTTTTTAAATTTCTTTCGGCATCTGTGACTATATAGACAGACTTTTAAACCATATATAATAAACAAGACTACGATACAAATGATCCAGGCATATTTATTTATATCAATTGGTATCCAACTTGATTTAAATAAATTCATCGGACTGCCTGGGATACGAACCCACACTCCTTGACTTTTAAGATTATCAATACTGACAATGTCACTATCTTTAATCTCTCGGCCATGGGGGGGGGGGGGGGGGGGCCTCGAACATCTAATGAAACAAAAAAACAGTATAGTATTGGCCCCTCATTCAAGCCTGGCTATAAAAAAAAAAAAAATATATTTTTTTTTTTATAAATTATAAATAATAAAAGAAATGAAATAAGATATTAGCAAAGCCCCTTGGGGGCCCCGAGTTCAGTCTTTTGCAATAGTTTGTAACAAGCTAAAATGCAATTTTGATTTCATTAATCTCTAAGAAATCGGATCAATACTTTTCAATTGAGATGGTCTATTGCTGTTTAGAGAAGTTTAATAATATGTAAATTGGCAAGGTTGTTGCGAATGTTTAGTTACCCCATTCCTTCTCTGGATGCTCTTATTGCGTGGTTGGCGGTTTACTTTTGTCTTCTTCGAAAATCACCTCGAATCCATTCGGAAGGGCGTAAGTGGTAGCTAGCAATGCAAGTCCGTGCTTCCAAACATGCTGCCAAGTATTATTCCCTGCTTTCCATTCTAAATATATCCAGTAAGTACAGGCCCAGGCTGCCCTTTGCCTCCATTAGTAGCGCCTCCCTTTCTCATTCGTCGTCAGAGAGGATTTCTAGGTCAGGGGACCTTTTTGGTCCATTATCACCACTGGCATCGATCTTTCTCATCTCTTGATAATATCGGGTTTCCGCTCAGTTAGAGAAAATTATATTGCTTTTTTCCGTTTTGTTAACTATGAAGACTCTATATGATCTTATCTAGAGAGTTTAATATAAAAAAAATATATTAATTTTGAAAATAAGACAAATAATAATGACCCATTTAATTATACAGTTCATCCATATTGGGAAAGTTATGGTTGAATCTTTCATAAATGCCACGCGATTTAATTAAAAATTTTTTATTATTTATTATTCTTTCAAAACATTTTTTGTTATATTAATTTAAATTCCATCTCATATTAACTAGAACAAAGTCATCTCAACATAGAAGAGAGATTACATCTACATGAATATATGTATGATTGGACTGGACGGGTAGCTAGGACACCGAGAATTGCCCGGCGAGTTCAGCCCCCTACCCCTCCCCTTCCTTTTCACTACCACCCGATGTTATTATTTCATATTTGATTTGATTTTAAAATTTAAGAGGATATGTGATTCATGGTCTATTTCAAGAAAATTGCGCTATGATTATAAGCTCTCTCACCATATTTCACTCTGCTGAAATTCATATTAATCAGACTAATTTTATTTGATGGTGAATAAGTGAACCATTTAAATTTTATACCCTTGATGGATAGGGGAAAACGAACAAAGGAAAGAAATATGTTTGAGTATCATGACTTAATTATCTATTAAGTAGCTTGATATTATTAGGATGTTTTATAAACAAACAAAGATCAAATAAAAAAGCTTAAAAATGAAGAAAAAATTTTTTTGTATATATTTTTATTATCTTATTTTAATTGTTAAATATATTTTTAATAAATATTAAAATAAACAATCATTTTAAAATATCTAAATTCCTTTTATATATTTCCAACATATTGTTAAATGAATGAAGACACACATCTTATTTTTATTTATTAGGATAAATATAACGTTAAATTTATAATATTGACCCTTTTTAAATTCATTGGTAATCTCTCAAGAAGACATCAATTTCGTACCTTCTACATCAAACAAGCCTTTCGTTTGTTTGAATATTTTATGATGTCATATTCTTATAACCCTATAAAAATAAATATTTATTTATTATCCATATATATGCAAAATATATCTTGTTGAAATGGCTACCTGAGACATATTTTCAAACATTAAGTCGTAAAAAGGATAATTGAAAGTTGCTATTTATGATTTTGACAAAACGAAAAATTATCCAGAAGTAAACAAGACAGTATAGTAATAAAATAAAGTTAGAATTTAAAGCAATTTTTTTTCCATAGGATTAATTTTAGATATACAATTTATATCTCGGTATATATTAGCCTGTATATTTTTCATCTAATAATTTTCCACTGGCAGATATTTCAATTCAATTTATTCTCTCTTCACAGTGATAGGTGAAAATGAAAAAAAAAAAGAATAGGACTTCATATACAGTATTTCTACTCTTTTGATAAATTAATATAATACAATGCTTATAAAAAAAAAATTATATGTGCTATGTTATAAATATATTATAGTTTCATATTTTATTATAAATAAGTTATATGCATATAATTAAAAAAATTTTATTAATACAAATAATTTAATTTTTTTTTTTTTTGATATGGAAGTATAAGGTCTAATGGACCTATAATGATCTGTGACCTACTGAGATCTTTCGATCAGATAGGAAGCTTCTGATCCACAAACAGATCCGGGGAGGCCAAAGGTTGGACGTTTTGAATATAGGTTTTTATGATATATCTGATCAAAAGTCTTTGAGATGTCAAATGCTACCCCAATGGTTTCACCTTTTTTCAAGGCTTTGTTCCAATGACATAGCCTCCAGTTGAGAGACTTTTCCTGAAAACATATTACCTACCATTTAGAAGGCCGCAGTGCTCTATGGGGGTTCATATTTCAGATTTTCCCATTTTTTCTTTTGTTCTCCTAAAGATTTAAATTTTCTCAAGATTTACTTATTAAAATGTTTACTCACCAATAGTAAAAAAATGTGCAACATTATTTAATTAATATTGAATTATTGGAATTAGAATTCTATTTTTATGATACATCTTAGTGGGATTAAGAAATATGGGACTTGTAAAAAAATAAACAAGAAATTAGTAAATCTAAAACTTTTTCTCTTAGGAAACAGTGATTCTTCATCATGAGTTTTAAAAATCGTTTTAGAATGTTCCTGATTGGTTATTTGCATATATCCACATATTAGATAATTTATTAATTGACTTTCGTAATAAAACGAAAAGATTACGTTGCTGAACTTTTAAGGAACAAACAGCCAAATGGAGAAGCCTCCATGTAAATGAAACTCATATTGAAACGGCCATCATTAACTTTAGAAATTATTTCACAATAGTATGGATCAAGCCAAGCTCTTTAAAGTGATGATCTTATAATTTAAATAAAACCGAAATGTTTCTACAGTTTGAACGATTCATTAACATTAAAACTTTCATTGAGCTATCCGCTCTTCTTTTCATTTAAGAGATAAGGACAACAATAACAAAAAAAAAAAGAAAGTAAAAATCTTTATTGGTCGCGTCTTTTAACTCTTACGTCTACTAGCAAGATGGAAAGAATAAAGAATACATGTACGTATATTAATGTTTCAGAAAATTTTTTCTATTTTAAAATTATAGAAATACATGCATGAATTATGTTCTAATAATAAAATGAGATATTTCAATCATAAAAACTAATTTGAGTCCCATTTTGTAAATGCTGATTAGCGAAAGGCATAATGGAGGAAATTTTACAAAAAGGGAGAATCAATCTCGCAGCTTCATGACCGAAATTCAATTCACCCCTCTCTGATCCATCAGAGAGAAATGGGTTTGACTGTGTGTTTGTGTGCGTCCGTATGCGTCTCTGTCTGAGTCTGATCTACTTTGTCCACTCTAATCCGAGCTTTGTCCTACTCTCCCAATTGGCAAAGACCGTTGATCTTCAACATCCTTTAATTGATATATTGCGTTTAGATTCTTCTATTTTTGCACTCTTTTTAAATCATTCTTTTTTAGTTAATTAATCCTTTAATATATATATTATTAAAATATGTTGAATTTATTGTGAATTAAATCAAATGATTCAGACGTAATAAAGGCTGAGGATACTTGGGGCTCCCCCTCCACCTCACCCCAGAAATATTCAAGTTTGGTGATTTCATGCAAAAAATTTAATCCCCTCTCCTAAAAGATTTTTCTAAATATTTGCCTGCTGCTTGTATCCCTTCATAAAAATTTAAAAAGAAAAAAACTAACAATAAAAAAAACAATTTTTGTCGTGTTCGGTTATTTTCTATTCTATTAAAGATACATTATTCATAGGACTAAATATTCTTTGCAATTGGCATTTTATTATTTCCAATTTTATACTTGAAAGTTGAATTTATTTTTATCGTAGGAACATAACTCTCACAGCAGGCACGAATTCAGGAAGGAAGCATGGACCATGGTCCTCCCTGGTACTTAAAATGGCCTCAATATTATTTTCCTAGAAAAGAATTGCCTGTTCTCTAGTTTTTGTAAATGATCAATAATTTTCTTTAACTAAGGTATTTTAATGAACTCATCTATCCGCCGGATGAAAACAACTCACAGGCTGTAGTTTGAGTACTTCTGGCCTAGTACATTGCAAATTTAAATAAGTTGGAAAATTTTGTTATTTGTCTTCAAACGTATTCTTTTTCCTAAATTTTAAATTAGCTAATTCTCAAACGGACTGAAAATAATTGATAATAAATAATATTTATAATGATATTTATAATGATAATAAATAAATTTTAAATATTATTATTAAAAAATTGTTTAAAACTCATTTTAAAATTAACTCTACTGTTTTTTTTTTTTCAAAAATATAACGGTGTTACTTAAATCGATTTTATAATTTCAGCATCACTTACAAATCTATTAGTGAATTATTTAAAATATTTTAAATCCCGCGGAATATAGTAGCCAACGAAAAATAGAAATTAACAGGAATGGAAAGAGCAGTTTTCAATTTTCAATTCAATTAATTATTGATATAGATTCTGATAAATTTAGGATGAAAGGCAGGAGCTGCCAAAATTTTAAACCCTCTGGGTGCTTAATTAATTGTGACGTTTCCGGCCAATTTTATTGACATGGATTCATTATTCAAGCAAATGCCCAGAGTTAAGTTATGGGCCCAATATATGTATAAGATGTATTGTTACCTACATCGATCATATCTTAATTTAATTTTCATCATTTTTATGCTTAAAAAGAATTTAGTTCTTTCAGGGTAAATCAATAAACATCTACTGTATTTTGATTTTTGAAATTCGTTCCTAAAAAAAAAAAAAATTCATACTTTCAAAATTTATTTCCATCAAATTCCAATTTCCACACTAATAATTTTATTTTATCGTTGTAACGATTAGAAAATATATACTGTTTGTGAATATATAGAATATACATATATAAAAGTTCATCAAAAAATGTAATTATTTTTTGAATGGAATATTTTTTATCCAAAGAATTTAATTATTATGAAATTACTTTTTCTCATCTGAATAGAGCACCTAGAAATAAATTAATATTTTAACAGTTATTGTCCATTGATTGATTTTATTTTTTCCAAAGTCTGAAAGTTTGTTCGTTAGATAAAATTTTATCTTTTTGTGATATGATATGATTGTGATGGATTTTTCTTATTCAATTCTAATAAAATAGAGGAGAGATAGAGGAGACCTCTATTTCCGACATAATTATTTCCGAATAAGTTCTTTAAAAGTAGCCAGTAGTTCTTTTTCAGCAGTTCCATTGCTTCTTAAAAAAAAAACTATTGTCAAATCAGTATCAATATTTTAAATAAAGTACTTGAAGTACTTATAGGAACTTAATACCAAACAGTTTAAATCCATTTTACTTATATTATTTAAGCCCGCGGAATGAAAAAATTTAATTAAGTATCTGAGTACTGGTCGTGTGTGTGATAGCCTGAGTGGGGGTTTAGTCTGAAAAGCGTTTTAAAATAATACCGCAAAATATTTTCTTACCATTTTAGGTTTTATTTAAGGCATATAAGGTTGGTCCTACAAATATATAATAATAGAACTAATAAAGAATACTAATTTTATTTTTTCGCAGAAAAAATATGAGATTCTTATAATTAGGAATCTTTGAATATTTTAAAAAGGCAATAAAAATACAAGAAATCCTTTACATATAATTTTTTACTTACTTTTTTTTTTTAATGCAATTCAATGAAAATTTTTATAGGCTAATTCAATTTTCCAATTTCTTTCTTTTTGTTCTTTTAAATTAAAAACAAAAAAAAAAAAAAGTTAGCAGTGACTGACCTTCCAACTCGAGAAATAAGTTGTTCAATAGAGGTTAAATATTAAGAAATATTTCTTATATGCTGGAAACTTTTGGATTCTTAGTATTATAAGAGATAATTTTGATTTAGACATTTTTTCAAAAAGTAGAGTAGATATTAATGATTTTTTTTTTTACAAATTTAGAAGTGTTATGGTAGTAAAGACAGGAATATGGGGTAAAATTTATTATCAGCATGTAGCTATTATGTTATTTTCTGAGTGAGTCTTTAGATATGAGGGTAGGGAGAATTATTTCAAACGAACGATAAATTTGACGATAATATTTAAATCATATTTTCAAATATATTATAATTAATATTTCTATGCCATCAAATAGTTGTTGGGAGATATTAGTTTATAAACATTAATTTAGTCTGAATTCATGAAATGTGAAAATTTTTTTAAATAATGTTGTTAGACTTTTTAATTGTTTATTTTCTCTTATCTATATGTAACATAATTAGTGTATAAGCAAAGTATTGCAATCGCAAAAAAATCGTTGTCGAGATTTCCAAGAAAATACACGTTTTGAAGTCTTCTGAAAAAAGTGAGTCTAACAAAATCACCTTTTTGTGTGTGAACAAGATTTCTTAATAACGAAAAGCTGTTCGAGGCTGAAATTTTATATGTAATGTTATTGATAAAATCCATGGAGGATTAAGTCAGAAACCTTTTATCGACATTCCTAAATTTAAAGATGAATACATTCGCACTTATATGCCATATCGTTATTATATTGATCTAGCAGCAAGTACCATTCTACTAATAATCGTTTTATGCCTAACCCTTGGCTTGTTCTATGGATTTTGTGGACGAAGGCCTGATGGTGGTCCTTATGGTGACGATTGTTGTAATAAGCTAACTGTCCTCCTTGCTTACACCTCTCTGCTTTTGAATAAAATCGACTAACGAGTACTTTATTGTTTTCTCAAAATTCGTTCTAATAAATTTGATTAACATTCATAAAACAATTATTTATTAGATGATCTTTGAAATGTATTAATCCATATCTTCCCAAAGTTGTTTGGGGCCCACTTTTCTCTAATATATTTTTATGTTTTTTATGGCTTTCTCTTTAACCATTTAAGGATTAAAATGGCGGAACATAAAATAAATTAATCTTTAATATGTATGAATCATTTTTCACCTCAAAATAGTGTGAGGCCTACAATTTACGATTTTGAGTCCCATAGAAAACAGGAAAAAATGTAATCATAGTAAAAAAGTATTAATATTTATAATTGATTGAATACAAAATCTAATTATCAAATTTTTTTTGATTTAATTTAATTTTTTATAATATTGATAACTAAATACAAAAAAAAAAACTTTAAAAATTAAAGGTAATATAAAATTGTGAACCGGCTACCTAACATAGTAGGGTAATTATTATTTGTTTTGATGGTTCCTCAATCGCTACGAGCTCTGAAATTATTCGATATCCATAGCCTGTGTTTAAGACATTCCATTTCTGAAAAATTTGTATATAACAATTTTTTTTTATTTTAAATAATTTAATCATCTTCATTAATGACTTTTTTTTCCCCTATTAAAATTTTTTCGTTTTAAAATAAAATAATTCTATAATGACGTTAATTATATTCAATAATATAATTAAAAAATTTCTTTCATCTTTTTGATTTCAATTTTTATTTTTCTTATTGAAAGAAATTCAACTCAAGTATACGTGCTTAAAATTATTTTTTTTTTTTAATTTTTTCTTCTCTTCAAAGTTACTTTATTTACGTTGTTAAAAGATTTTAATTTCTTATTAATTTCTTAGATAAAAGGCACCCAATTTATATGTTTAATTATTTATGTATTCTATTTAAAAGTAGGTATATAAACTTTTTTTATTAAACCTTGTGCTGATTTTAATAAGCTTTATAACGGATAACTATATGTTTTGAGAATAATTAATTAAAATTTGAAATAACATTTTGGAACATAAATAAAAAACCTTTTAAGTCATCGTAAAATGGCATTGGAGAGGAATTTTAATCACAATTACTTGAAGACAAGTAAGGAAAATTGCGTTTCATTAAGAATAAAAGGTTCTTAGATATTTTAACCAAAAAAAGAATTAAAATTGTTTTTCGATTTTTTAAAATAAAGCGTAATTTATATTTTAATATTTTAAGAAACAAAATCATCTGCATTTAAAATATATAAAAATAAATTATGGAAAAGGACGTTTCATTTAATTATTATTAAATTAAATAAAATAACCAGCCTCAAAAATCATTATATAAAATACCAAGGAGGATTTCCTATGATATTATTTTCTAAATGTATTGTTCATAATTGTTTATTTAATTTAATATAATAATTTTATATTTAAACTAGGTACCCTCGTTGCAAGACTTCGGAGTTTTTCAATAAAATAGGCAAAAGCATACTATTACTTTTTTTTTAGTTTTTTTTTTTTTTTTTTTGACATTGTCAATATTGATAACCTTAAAAAACCCAAAGGGTGTGGGTTCGGGGGATCCCAGGTAGTCCATTGAAAATTTATTTAAATCAAATAGATACCAATTGATGTAAATAAATATGCCTGGATAATACGAATCGTAATAAATATATTGTGTATTTAAAAGTCTATATGATGCCAGAATAGTAAAAACAATTTATATGTATTAATAAACGGAATTTAATTGCTTATTTTTTTTAGTCTTTTCGGCACCTGAGGCCATATAGGCTTGAAACGATTCTCATTAATTTTAACCACGATACAAATTATCCAGGCCTATTTATTTACATCAATTGGTATCAATTTGATTTGAATAAAATGTCATTGGATTGCATGGGATCCGAATCCCACCCCTTGGGTTTTAAGGTTATCAATATTAACAATGTCAGTATCTTAAACTTCTCGGCCACGGGGGGGGGGGGGGGGAATTTGCAATTTTAATATATTTAATTAATTTTTTTTTATTTTTATTAAATGAGAAA
>JAAAKE020002231.1:42838-53282 GCA_010014785.2 Anisolabis maritima
TCTGGTGAGGCCGGGGGGGGGGGGGGGGGGGGGTGGGGAAATTGCCAATTTAACTAATTTAATTAAATTTTTTATAATTTTAATAATTGATGAATACACAAAAACAAAAATCTCTAAAAAATAAAATCTAAATAAAATTGTGAACCGGCTACCAAGGGGACGAGAGAAAAATCTGGTATGACAACACATAACACAATTAAGAGAAAGTTGTGTGATGTGTGGCAGTCACACCAGATTTGTTTTTACTTTTTATACTTTAATCTTAAATTTTAGTCACTTGTAAATTTATTCTATAATATTCGAATTTATTTTAATGTTTATCTGAACTTTGAGCCAAAATTAATTAAAAATCTGTCTTTGTCTGTTTCTATCGATTTGTCTCTGTTAGCTGTGTCAACCAAATTTCATATTTACTATCGGTCTCAAAGGTATTTGAACAGAGCTTAGAGTTTTACCTCTCTAATGGTTATTTAATTATTCTATGTACAGAGCGCTTAAATTTTGATTAGGAAAAATTTGTGGGTCAATTGCCCCACTGCCAGGTTTGCGTTTTAGATATCTTAGCAATGGTTTCGTAATAATAATATAATTCAATATCAACATGAGCGTTTATAATTTTTTTGACGGAGAAAATTTTTCTCCTAAGTAATTAACAAATTATCTATATAATTAAAAAGGAACTGTGATAGTACTTTTCGCCATTTAACGTTGCAATATCAGCCATAATACGGAAATGTGTACTATATTTTTTCTAAGCGATCGGATAACCGGAAGCGAGTCACATGGTCATCAATTCAAAATCTTTCTCTACAAACCAAACGTAATTTTAAAGCTCTTAATGAGCATATCTGTCTTCAGGTCTATGACAAATACTCATAAAAATTACATGTTTGGTTTTTGCTATTAAGCTTTTTATTAAATTGCAGAAATCTGTAACCAGGTCCCTAGTTTTTAATGATTAATATACATTTTTTCATTCATCCACACGCTTTAATTTTAAATATCTGATTTATTTTATTAGCACTCTTGAGAAGTAGTTATTGAACTTTCATTCATTGAAGAAAATTAAGTTTATATTTTTTTTTTTTTTTTTTTTTTGATTTTCCAAATAATTTCCATCATCGTTTTACATATGATGATGTCATAACGACATATCAACCAAAATAGAAAGGGAGAGTGAGAGAGATGATTATAAATATCCTAGAGGTCCCCAGTGTCAGATTCATGTCAAATATATTTTCCTTTATAAAACATCGGAGAGAGAGAGTTAGCAAAAGGGCTTATATTATAGATACACAGTTCTATGTATTTATCAACCAATTTGTCGCATTGTCAACATGAGTCAAGGTGAGAATTATAAATGTATCCGATTAATCAAATGTTTTATTTAAAAAAAATTTAAAGATTTGTGAAGTATAATATGTGGGTAAGGAATAAATTTTGTATATTATATATTAGAAAAAGAAAACATATATTAAAAATATAATACTATCTAAAGTTATTTATTATTTTTGATTATCGATTAAGGTAATTTAGCAACTTACTTTTTATATAGTTTGCGTTAGTACTCCCCCTCTTCTTTTGGAATGATTAACTTTACACAATTTATATTTGATTTACTTGTCCGAGTTACGTAATTAACAAATTTTAAGGGAATATTTATTACCAGCAACAATTTTCTATTTAAAAAAAAAACAATAAAATAACCTACTCTTAAAAACATAGGGTGGAACTTACTATAGAATTGAATGATGAGCTGAGTTTAAATATAATCAAATTATTTAGACTTTTTATATTTTTGTCTTTAAATGAATGAAACTTTACATAATATTATTTTCTACATTTTCTATTCCTAAGATATTTCCAGTTATTTTTATAAGAAATGGATTTTTGAAAACATTTTGATAATTCCAAACAAACAATTCCAATCAAACTATTTAATGCAGGGATTTATCTGCATTTTCTATCGTGCACCAGAGCGAATCCCAATTAATCCTCACATTTTATATATAAACAATACCTGGGCCATATTTTTTATAAAGTAAGCCTGGTGGCTTATTGATAAAAAATTATAATACTTTCAGTCTGATATAATAATCATGCTTTCACAAGAAATTAAAAAAAAAGCAATGAATTAGCCTCTAATATTTGCTATTACCAAAAATCATAATAAGAATGAAATACTTTGTAAAAATATAATTTATTAAATTTTGAATATATGATCTTTACCATATATCTTAATTTTTTTTTATAATACCTAATAAATAAATAAAAAAATATGAGTTTTGATATATGGTTTGATTTTTTTTAATTTTAGAGACGAGTTTCCCCTTACATTAGGTCCTATCTGCCTGGATTACTAGGATTATCTTCCAAATTTCTAGCCCAATAGGAGAGTTTGGTAATGTTGGGTACTTTTCAGTGATAAGCCGGACTCGAAATGTGATGCACTTCGATCTGCAACCCTCAAATTATCCTCAGAGCCAGTCGCCTCCAATTTTTTACATATGATTATATCATTAATTAAGAAATACCCAGCCATTTAAGTTAACCTTTCCTATCATGGGATAACTTTGTGGATTTTGGTCCCTTTTCGGAAACCCAAATGACCAAGTCACTAATGGTTTTTCACTTAATTGCTTCAGAGCTTTTCCATAGTGTGTTCAGGTGTTAATCTCAAGAGAGATTTAATAACCGCTCATGCATGGTCGGCTCTAAAGAAGAATTGGAGCAATGTTTCATCATGATTTAATCTTTTTCTTTCGATGGAAATGTATGAACATGTTATTTGTTAATGAGCATACATTTATTTTTTTGTTCTTGTATTTTTTGTATTTGTTTTGTTAATTGTTTGTTGTTTTGTATTATATAATTTATAAATTTGTATTTGTGTTTGATTGGACCTAGCCACCGAGGACTTATTCCTCTAAGCAGATCATAAATAAATTTATTTATTTATTTAATTAATTTGAAAAACTAGTGAAATTGCCATTTGGGTTGCCTACCTACAAGCAACCAAAAACGAAGGAATTTATTTCTGCAGTTTGGATGTTAGATTGATATTTAAACAGAAAATGCTCGAGCAGAAGAAACCAGCTTTTTTTTTGCTTTCTCTCACCACCTCACTTTATTGGAAATACTTCGTGATTGCAGATATAGATTTTGAGAGAAATTTTGCAATTTGCAACTGCACTGACGAAGTATTTGCAATAAAGTGAGGTGGTGAGAGAAAACAAAAAAAAGCTGGTTAATTCTCCTTGAGCCTTTTCGTTTATGTTAGTTTTTCCTTTTTTCATAGCTATGTCTCTACTATATTTTGGTTTTTCTCAATAAAATGTCCTCCATTCTGACCTTCTCTATTTTTAATGTCCTCCTAGGGTCGCATCCCCGCCAACCCCAAACCGCGAGGGTTGTTTTAACCTCACAGGACGGCGGAATAATAAAATTCTAAGAAAGGAATAGAAACAATATCAAAATCAGAATGCCATTTTATTGGGAATGTTTTTTTTAACTGAATTTATGAAATTATATAAAAATAAATAAATAATTATTGATAATTATATTTATTAATCATTTTCTGATTTTTAAACAGTCACTGCCAAAGGATAAGGGATTTAATGTATGGTGTTAATTTACTTAGAGGAACATGTTTGAACTTGTCTTATGGCTTCTTGAACACTGTCAAACTGTCAAACATGTCTCCTACAGATTATATGCTAATTAACTCTATGTTTTCATTTACCATTAAAATTTTTTCAATTTTATTTTAATTACATTAAGACATTAATTTCGTAAATACTTTATCAGCTTGGTAAAATTATCTCTATATAGCACTATCTTTTCATTTAAATGGATACAAGCAGCATAATAAACTCTTATTACAGAGATGAGTAGGGAGAAGGCAGGAGCAAAAGAGAAATTTTTTTCAATTTCAATTTTAAAATATAAAAAAAAAATTATTATTTTCTTAATTTTCAGGTTTGGCGCAAAATTGGATCATCTACAAATATTAGACGGCCTTTTGAAAACGAATTATGATCGACGAGCTACTCCAACTAATCATATAAGTAAGTAATTTCAAAATTCCAATTTTTTTTATTTTTACTATTTTTCTATTAAAGAAAATTTCCAGTAAGATTAAATAATAAGTTTCAAAGAGTGTTGAGTTAGAGGTAATTTATTTGCATGTTAATTCTCTGCGGAATCATAATCTTCAACAAGAAAGGAAGTTTAGTGTTTTCAAAACATTCTTAGAAAAATTTATGACCCTATAAAAGTCGTTTCTTAACTTGAAACTTCATAATCCCGACTACTTTTTAGTTAAGTATTAGAGATTACAACTTAAAGTTTTGCTAATTTTGAAGAACGAATATTTGCGATATACGATTCATACATGATATTCACCTAAAATTATTGGCTACTAAATTGAATTTATTTTTTTTTTTTTTTTTGTGACATGATCTTTCACTTTTTTAGTCCCTCATTTAATGGGATTTTATATTACTCAAGTGAATTTGACTTGACCAATCAGAACAATACGATTAAATATTAAATCGTCATATTTGTTCTATTATTTGGATACTAATTGATTAGGCTTTGACTGTCCCTTCGGAAATGTTGGACCGCCATTTTGTAAAGAGGAAACGTCAGTTTAATAGCTCTTGTGAGTTGAGTTATTTGGACGTCAAACTCTTGATTGAGTTTTCGTACCATCAACCAGCGCCACTTCCATTCGTTTCCTCTCTCAGCTCTCCGAAGAGACTATTTGCACCGAGTCACCCTCTCCTCTTTTATTAGAGAGGCTTCCGGATGTATAGAGGTGTGTGTGGGTATGAGTGTATTTGTGGTTGGAAAATAGAAACCTCTCTTTACGAAGGTTGGAAGGAAACGGAAGTTAAGTTACAAATAAAAAATTTAAATTTGGAAAAAAATTAATAATAAATCTTTGCCTTCTCTAAAAGTAGATTAATTGTTAATAGCTGCGCACATTTCCTCCGGCGAGCCACGCAGCTAGTCGGGTAGAGCGGTTCGGAAAGGCCTCACCTTATTTTAAGTTATTTATTTATCTACCAACTCTCTATCTATATTTTTTTATTTTGCTTTTATAAAAGATTTTTTTGAAAAGGGGGGGGGGGGACTCCCATACGTATCTCTGCGGCTGATATTAACAAGATGATGCTCTACATTTAGTCAGTGCAGATATTTTTAAACTTTCTTCTTTAACTTAACTAAAGAAACTGGTTATAAACTTTTATACTTTAGGAGATTTAATTAAGTTTTTAGAAAAATGTTCTTCAAGTCATAAATGCTGTTGCGAAAAAAGTGAAGAAAAAGATTTAAAAAAGCTGGTTCTTTCTTGTTGATTATTTATCAATAAAGATCAAAGGGAATTATAATTGAAAAGGGTCAGTGAAAAATAAAAAATTACAACTAATTATTAAACAACGTCCAACATTTGTCCTTCAACCCTTTGACCTTTACTTTTCTTGATATAAGTAAATATCTTGCTTTAGATATTCTAATTCAATTTCAAATCTTGAAAAGTTTTTAATAGCATTTCATTTTATAAAATACATTTAGAGACTCATTCTTAGTTAATATTTTCATAATGAATAACTCAAAAGGGAATTGGTTGGTAGGTCTCTCTCTCTTTTTTTTTTTTATAATAAATCTTGATGGAGATTAACAAGGTAAGAATTTCTACTTGAAATGTTATTTGTAATAAATGTAAGCAAGAAATATTAAAAATTAAAAAATATATAAATTTACATATTTATTATATATTGAATTATTAGAGCCAGAGAAAGAATCTATGGTTATAATAATTAATACTTCAAATGAATAGCGGGCTAGTGAAGATATAAATAACAACTAGGATTTATTTATTCTGTTCCAGTCTTAACAATTTTCATCTCTCATTAAGAGTCAGACTGAACGATGGGCCGGCTTGATATTTTTCTTTGTCGTATTTATACTTTTTCTATCAATTAGATAGTTAAGCAGAAATACTTCTTGGTAAAATGAACATAAACAAGATTTTTAAAAGGGAATGAAAACAAGTTATAAGATCCAGGCATTTAGCAAGAAAAGATTTTTAAAATACCCTGTAAATTGTGAAATCTCAACTTCGGGAGTCGAACACTATGAGCCCCCCACTCTTCCTCCCTGATATGATTGTCAAATCATTATTAATAAAAAAAAAAATTAAGTGAGCAGCAACGTTTTTAATAAAAAAATTTAATAATCTTTTAGAAAAACAAATTTGAAAAGATAACCACACTCTCTAAGCTTCATTTCGGTTGCATATTTTGCAGGCGTATTGCAAAGTTTTTTTTAATTTAAATAAGCAAAATAAAAAAATCAATATTTAATTAGATAACTCATTTATTTTATGTTTTTATATTAATTTGTTTAAACAACTTTTACAAATAGTCTTCTAGTTTAATATAAAATACATATTTATTATTTATTCTTTGTATATTTATATAGGTTATTTTAATATGAAAATGCGTTATAGATTGATTTTTTGCATCACTAACATGAGATTATTTTTTTTACGCTTCGGTCCATTTAGATATTTTTCAGTTTGTTTTTGTTCTTAATGGCAGAGTGCTTTTAAAAGCCACTTTCTTTAATTTTTTTGAAGGCTATTTCTCTTATTTTTTCCTGAGTAATTTTATCAAATGAAAAAAAAATTATTAAAAATTGAGATACTATACTTAAATTAACTTTTTTTTTCATTTAGGTATCTGTAAAATTTGTATTTACTCGTTGAGTAAAGACACTTAGAAAATGAAAAAACGTAGAGTCATGCTTCAGAAAGGAAGAAAGATATTTAAAGTTGAACTTTTCTTTTAAAAGATAGAAAATTTCAATTTGAAATTTTTTTCACTATCAGAAATATATCAATACATGATATATATAAACTTAACAAAAATTATCTCATTTGTAAAGATATTTTTTTTTTAATTTATTGACATTTTGTTGAGTTCATTTTACAAATTATTTATATCATAATACTAATTCACTCTCCGGGAGGCATCCTTCCTTACTCTTTGATACTAATGAAGGCATTCTTCATCCACTCTATTATAATAAAATAATTATTTTTATGGCTCTTTTCAAATGAATTAAAAAAATAACAATAAAAAGTTGACTAAAATTATTTAAGCAAGATTATAGATGTTGAATTTCATTTCAGAGACACCCCTACTGGGATCCCTATTTATTTACCCGGGGTGCTTACTTTCTTACACACATCCGACTTCTGACTTTAGCCATCTATCGGTACCCCTGAAGTTACTTGATTACCTATCTCAAACTCTATACTACCTAACTATAGCTAGCTAACTAGTATTTCAAATTCCACCAGGTCCCTTCTATGCTAGATAGGATGTCCTAGTTGAGGAGGGACTCTCTCAGCACCGGCATGTAACCTACCTAGAATATCATTGAAAGGGAATCCTTCTTTATGTTCCTTCCATGCCCCAGCAACTCCCTCTCTAAGTAGAGTTGCCTGAGGGCTCTATTATGGTGGGATCCAATGTTACAATCCAGGGCATACTTGTTTAAATATTTTCATTGAATAAAAAAATATCTCATTCCTGGGATGCAAACACCGCTCTGTGCAGAACGGCCTACCGACTCCTCCAAAGAGCTCGCCTAAAGACGTTGAAAGGAAATTAAATAAAAATATCATCCTTAATATTAAAAATATATAAAAATAAGATGGCTCGTATTAGGCAATAAAAGTTTATTTTAATCCTTAAAATTAAAATGATGTAAAATTTAATAAATTCATTATATTATATTATCAAAAATTCTCATTAGACATTTTTTGAATATTATAGATTTTTTTATGTTTAATAGAAATTTCTTAATTTTAGTTCGGTTCCCATTCTGGCCGATAAATAAGAATATAATTAAACATCAGTTATGAATATCCAATTTAACTTTTATTTTACTAGAGATCTGACTACAAGAAGTACCAATTTACTGATGTCATTTATCTCTTTTATGGTATTATTCCATGTTAAGGAACATTTTTTATTATCAATAAACAAATTTCAGACCTTCCATGTTTATGTTATTTGTAATTTTCTCTTGGTTGCTTAAAAACTTTAATTTGTCAAATTAGTATTATCGACCTATAGATGTCTTCGCCTGTACCATTTTTCATTGATTGCATTACTTTGGTTAGATCTTTTTTGTTAATTGTACACTTGAACGACAAACGTCAGGTTGATTCACAGGCGCCATCTTGAGGCATTAATCTCTCTCCAAATATACCCAGATTTCAAACTTTGTCTTTCTTCGATTCGACAAAACGTAGGTTTTGACTGTCTTCATGTTCTCTCTTAATTCATACGATTTGTCTGAATCGACAAGTCGTTCGATAAGTCGTTACGTGTGGACCAAGTTAAAACGAGCCTATCTCTCTGCACTCTCAAATAAAGTGGCAAAGGTTGTTCAAAGGGCATTACTCCGGATTCCGGTTAATTAAAAATGAATTCTAATTATGTTCCACAAATTTTTTCATTTTAAAAATTTACATTTTAATTAATTTACATTTAAATTTAAAAAATAACACTGACTGTCTGCCTGACTCGGCACTCCACTCCGTGGGAATCACTCAAGCCCAAAATTGTGCACAGATCATATTCCAGACAAATTGAATATTTTTTTCTTTCTATATATGTAATATGTAGTGAAAAAGTATTGTGAATGATTTACAATCATGGAAATCTTTAATTAAAGATGAAGGTAATAATTGAAAAATAGCCCAAGAAGAGGTAGATGTCTCGCCTCAAGTACCAAAGGTCAATAGTTTGCTTCCCATCCTGAAAATAATTGAAAATATTATCTGATTGAATTTCGATTTAAATGACAAAAAGACTAAAATTTCTTTATTTTCCTTTATTTATATTTCTTGTCTTGTGAGAATAAATTAAGACGTCTCTTCTAATGTATGTCTGTCGGGTTGTAGAATTTAAGTCTTATTTACTTGACTAATGCCCTCATTTTCTCTTGACTTTTCGTTTGTTTCTCTTAAGCAGAAAAATTAAATTATAAAATAAACGTAAATGAAAAATTGTTAGTTCATGTTTAAAACTTGAAAATGTTTTCTTCAAATATTTGTTGGAAGTTTTGAGCTTCAAATCCCTTAAGACCCAAATATTTTATGTTCCCACCTCTGATAATAAGATAAATTAATTTATATAATTGAAAATTCAAATATTTTTTATTTAAAATGCGTCTTTACATATATTCACGTTTATTTCTCAAAATAAATGTATGGTACGTATGTCCATATAGTGTTATCAAAATGAGTTACGCTTCTCCTCCTCTTCTCTCGAGGAGCCAAATGTCAAAGGGGAAGGGAACAAGTTACGCTGAAAATAATTAATTCGAGGAGAAAATCAAGAAGATTGAACAAAGAGTCAAACAAATAAATCATATCAGGGGGAAACTTTTTCCTCTTTGGCTCTCTGTGATCGGTTTTAATAACTAAAAGATAAGAATGGTTACTAACTACTATTTTATTTGGCTAAATATGTTTTGGTAATAATTAAAATCTAATTATTTATTCAAATTCAACATCTTTCCTAATATTATGTTAGAAAGCATCATTTCTTTTAGAGTATGCCAGAAAAAGATTTAAAGCTAAAACTAAATTATTATGAGGGTACTTATGGTCGTCTTTTAGCGAAAAAAGAAAGTCATTATACTTATAATAAAAAAAAGAGTCACGGGATGCATATAAACTCATTGATGGTGCCTCGGCTGATCGAGTGTTGGTTGTTGAAATAGCAATCAAATTTTTGACTTATCGGATTTTATAGATATTTTTTTATTTTTTCACTTAATTCCTATATATTTTTAACCTTTGGTAATAATATAATTTAAAGGTGCAGAGATTTATTAGTTTTTATTGTTTATTGTTTATTTTTATTGTTCAATTTTATGTTGTTCATAAAATTCTGATCATAAAAGTTCAAATATTTCCGTTTCTTGGCGTGATTTTATAAATTTTTTTTTTTTTTAATTTTTTAAAATTTTATGTTTAAGGAAATGTATTTTTGTTTGACATAATATCTTTTGAAATAAGATGATAATTAAAACATGGGGTATCTAAATGAAATTTTCTTTAGAAGATTTTATTTTGTGGAAAAATATGTGAAAGATGAGTTTTAAATTCTATGTTAAATTGCACGTTTATGCCATTTTGACTTAAATGGGATCGTCAAAAAATTTTAAGGATAATAAAGTTGATAATTCAAATTTTATAGAATCATAATTGTTGACAATATAATATTTATAAAAAAATTTATGAAAGAAATTTTTCTAAAGAAATCAACTATCATAGCCAAGAGCAGGAGCAGCTGGCGTGACGGAGACAACTCAGCTATACAGGACATTGGAAAAACAAATAGGGGCGTTGGAG
>JAAAKE020002232.1:0-29306 GCA_010014785.2 Anisolabis maritima
CAGGACTCGAACCCCAGCTATTTTCATGCTCTAGATTCGTAATCCGCAGCTTATCCGTCTTAGCCACTGCCTCTTCTTAATTCTTAATTTAACTTAAATACGTTATCAAGTTCTGAAGGAAGAATTGCAATGGAGAGGGAGGGGTGGTTGTAAATCAAAGGAGGGGGAAGATTTCGGCGCGAATTCCCTCCCCGCTGGCACAACGAAGGCTTTTCCAATCACTTTACTCTTCTATAGAAAATGAATATAGTAAAGCTGTTTAAAAGTATTTAATCGTAAAAAAAAAGATATGAGATTTTTTTCTGAGAATCCGAAGGGCAGACAGACAGACAGAAACTCAAGGGACTCACTCTTAGAAGGGCGGCTGCGGGAACTCCTCTCTCTCTCTCTCCTTCCTTGACCTGTGTGTATGTTTATTTATTACATACCTTGAGTACCCATAAGGTCCGTTGCCTTGGGCCCTGGCAGGTGCCCCAACCCTTGCTTACCTTTTTCGGTATGATTTACGTCCGCCCCCCCCCTCCTTCTTCGCGCTTGATTTTCTCTAACAAAAGAACATCAAATCTTTTTTAATTTTATCTTCAACGCTCATCAAGAGATGCAATTTTATCTTTTCTCGAAAAAAAAAATTTTATAATTGGAAATTTTTATTGAGTTAATGAAATTTTCTCTTTCTATTAAAAAATTAAATTATTTCATGAAGTTTATAATTGAAGAGCTCGGTTTCCTCCTAAACCTATATTTAATTTAATAAATTAGCTGTTAATAAGCATATATAGTTAGATTGATAGATAAATGACATCAATGATTTATTTAATGACTTTTGAACTTGAGATAAAGACAAGAACTAGATATCAAGTCCTGCTTAGAGCACATCTCTTCAAGGGCAATACGTTTAAAATATTAATTAGTAACAAAAAAAATTATTTATTTATTTATTTGATTCCTCCCTTTCCCTTCACATTCACATCTTTATATAGAAATTTAAATATACATAATAATATATTACAAAGAGGATACAAAATAAAAATCATTATTGGGTAGGCTCATAATATTTAAAAATATTTCATTTATTTTTACGTCCCTTTCTCACTGATTCCCATTTGGCCCATAAGAGTCTCACATATTTCTTTTGTGTCCTATGTCTTAATAATTTTTTCCAGTTGCCTGTAACAAAATAAATTATTCATATTTAATTTACTAAAATTAATTTTAAAAATATACAAATAATTATATGTAATAATAATTACGGGGAGTTGGCCATCCCTGAAAAACGACTGAGGCTATTTTTGGATTTTGACGTCTTTAACAACCAAAGGGCAGAGAAAATAACAGCAGCTCTCTCTCTTTTGTTAAAAATAGCCATGTTAGTGAGAAGGCCCAAAAAGGTGTCTTTATATTTTGTTTGACCTTTTTTTATTCTTGCCTAGAGGATATTCGAAATTAATGTGGCCTCCCCGCATTCTTGTTTGGCTTCGCCCTTATATTGGAAAGCAAATGATTCCCTTTTATTTGAGATTAATCCAAATAATGAGCATCGATCATTTTTAGCCGAAAGAAAGAAATTCTCTTCATTTTATTTCGTCAAGTTATTTATATATCAATTTAATTTCTCTCTCTCTCTCTCCAAGTAAAAAAAAAAAGAAAATGATTCAATATTCCCAGGTAAATATTTAATTCAATTGAGATATGAAATGAGTTGGCGAATCGAATGAAAGGATGAATTCATCAAAATGTCAATTTAAAGAGAAGTAAATTATAATTTAATTTTGTAAATATAAAAAAAATTTTTTTTTTTCTCTAAATAAATAAAAAATTTCGTTTTAATATAAAAAAGGACATAGACCGAGAGTCTTTACGGCATCTGAGGCCATTTTGACTTAATCAATTTCAAATTAATTTTATATCTCGAGACTGGAAGCGAACTTAGATCCATTTCTCAACCTTTTACTGTGACTCACTTTAAAATTAGATTTTATTTACATCATGGCTCCTTAATATATATATCATATTTATAGGGATTTCACAATGGTGTTTATCTTTCCAAATAAGTACCATATAGAATTTTATTAATATTATAAATACTAATATATTGATATTTATTGCAAATAATTACTAAATTTTTTCAAAGGGAAAAGATTAAAAATAATTATCATAAAAATATTTTTGTCTAATTCATTTGATTAAAAATCCTTTTGTTAACTTTTAGGTCCTGAAATGGGACTATCTTCAGAGCTAAAAATATAATTATTTGGATGAGCTTACAAATTTACATTTCGATGTTGACAAAACCCAGGATTAGTGTTTATTATTTAAATATTTTAACTTCGAAAAGTGAATTTGTAAACTCATCCAAATAATTATATTTTTAGCTCTGACGATGGTCCCATTTCAGGACCTAAAAGTTAACAAAAGGATTTTTAATCAAATGAAATTACGCTGGCTACACTTTTCTTTGATTTGTCTTTATTCCTGTAATCTTAAAATGGCGTACTCAGGTTTGGGGGTCCAAATAAAATTTTTTCTTGCCAGAAATTCAATTTAAATTGATTATATTTTTTAATTTAAAATTTTTGAAAATTTTTGGAGGGGGGGGGCTGCTTACAATTATAGATTATGTTACAAAAAAAAACAAGCAAGTAAAACTACACTTATTTACTTACTTTTGCAATACCGTATTTAATTGTGAGAATGAGTATGCCAATATATATTTTTTTTGAATCAAGAATCACTCTGCTATCTCATATCAATATATCTATGGATAGGCTAAGGCACTTTATAAATAAGGATAAAGATCCGCCTATTAAGGGCTGGTTTCTTCTAGATAATTGAATACCTCTCCGCGTGATAGCTTATTCGGAGTTTTTCTCAACCTTAACCAACAGTTGTCAAATCAGCAACAATTTCTAATTCCTTCAAAGTATCTCCCTGTTGAATCCCTTATATCCTATAATCACAAATCATTTCTAGTTTATAATAAGAACAAAAAAATAATTGCCCTGATGAAAATTAACGTCATCGTCCATTTCATTCATCGTCGTTTAAAAACTCACACCCTGCGAGTGAGTCAACCCGGTTCATTCATCTGACTCAATCTATTCCTGTGTCTGTGTGAGTCCTCCTCGCAGTGGGGGTTCCCGTTCCTTCTTGCTGAGTTTTGTTTTCAATCACCCTATTTTAGGTCGCATCGAGTTGGTAAGAAAGATAACGATATTTTATTTCTCTCTCTCTTTCTGGTATAAATAACGAAAGAAGAAGGGGTCCATGCCTTTGGAAGGGACTGTACACTTAGGCAACAAAAACGAAAACCGGCGGCGGCGTCTGGTTACCAAGGTAACCACCTCAGAGGGACAAGAAGCAAGCAACCTTGTCCCTCCCCACCTCCCCGGCGTCGACTGCAAGAGACAGACCCTTTAGATATATTAAATTAAACAGGAGTATAACTTACACGTGTGTGTACTGTACACATTGACCTTCAAACAAATGTATTCCATTCGCTCTCTCTCTCTCTCTCTCTCTAAATTGTCCTTTGTACGTCCAAGGTTCGTAATAATTACTTCTTCGCATCAAGTGTCATTTCCTGGGTTAGGTCAGGGACATCTCCAATCAATTCTATCAATAAATGTTAATATGATATTTGGGTGGGAGGGAGAGGGGCAAAAACAATTTCTCTTTCGCTCTTCTTTTTTCATTAAATAAAAATAAATCTATTTTTAATATATATAAATTTTTGGTTTGTTCTCCTCCAACAAAAAGTTGGCCCCCTGCATAAAATATATATATATATTGCGGATATTATACAGCCGGTGGCGACTAAGAAAAAGTTGTGTGGTGTGCGTTTGTCACTCCAGATTTGTATCTTTTATTATTAAATAAGAAGCTATATAAGAAGGCTATTTAGACTTGTAATCTGGAATTCGAAAAAAAAACAACAAAAAACTAAAAAATTATGAAAATAATAAATGTAAATGGATAAGAATAGGATAACTTCAAAGAGCAAACAACAAGGAATTCTCTTCCCCCAAAAAACAATCCTGGTTATGCCTCTCTGGCCACTGAAACCACACACTCATCAAAAAATCAAATATGTACTAATTATGAATACGCAGAAAAAAAACATCGAGTTTCAGGCAAAAACGATTTATTAATTCTAATTGGCGATTCGGTTCTGGAATGGGGCCATCCTCAGTATAAAATTTTAAAAAGTTTTGAGTGTTGATGATTAATTTAATATACATTACTCAAGACATGTCCCGTATCTATATATCAGTTCAAACAGAAAGGGGAAATTTTTCATGTCATCAGGGAGATACGCGGAAATTTAAAAAATTTTTGGGTCTAGAACTGCTTAAATTTTTGTTTGTCGTTTTCGGTATCTGAGACCATTCAAACTCCATCCTTATTTATTTAAATTAATTGTTAGCCAATATAATTTAAATAAATTTTTGTCGCTCAGATTGGGAAACGAACTCTGACCTTTGGTACGTGAAGCGAGACCTCTACCTCTGCTCCAAGGGAAATTCTATTATAAAATCTGTCCGCATTTTCACTCACAGTTAAATATAGATTTTTTAAAAATAATTAAGTCCCCATCCTGCGGCCGAGAGGTCACTATTGATAACCTTCAAAGTCAAGGGGTGCGGGTTCGGCTCCCAGACAGTCCGATGAAAATTTATTTATATCAATTGGATACCATTTGTCAGGATGAATGTGTCTTAATAAATTTTTTTTGGGGGGGGGGGGGAATATGGAAACATAAGGTCCGATGGGCGTATAATGACTAGTAGTCACATGCAGCCAGGAAGAACAGAAGGGGAGAGTGTGAATTTTATTTTTTATATGTATTTAGAGCCTAAGTATCGTTTAAAGTCTCTAACGCCTAAGATGGCAAAGGGAATAAAAAAATTTAATTAATGAATGCTAATTATCTTCCTCAAATTTATTTTCTAAAAATTAACATGGATATGAATCTAATGATCAGATCAGACCTCTGAAAAGAATATTTTAAATTTTTTGTTTTTATATATTTTTAATATAAACAGTAGAGATACAGATACCGTCCCTGATTTCCTCTATATTTTTATTTATATCAGAGAAGATAAGAAGCCGCTGATGTCTTGGCGTTGCATTCCGATTCGCGGAGGCCTCGGTGTCGGTGGCCTGAAGGTATTCTGAGATGTTATCTGGACAGTGGCATCTCTCTCTGAAACTGAAAGCTCTCTTCTTGCCAGCTGGCCAATTATGAGAGAGAACTCTCTTCTGATCGGAGATACCCAACGCTCGCTCCTTTTGCCTTCTATGTAATTTACAAGTCACTCTTCTTTCATACATATTTAAATTAAGTCAAGTGGATATTTTATTTCTTTAATGATGTTTTAAATTCTACTAATTATAATATGAAAAATGTTGGTTTCTTTTATGTAGAGGGAGAGAAGCGTATCAAGGCGGCAAGTGGAAGACAAACTCCAGACCAAAGGGCTGGAATAACAACATATATTAGAAAAGATAAGTATTTTAATGGAAAATCATTTTAAAATACTTATTCCTAAGGAAGAATGAATGATATCAGTTCAATTCCGCTGCCAGCATCTTATGATATGGCAAAACGGCAATTGAGCATTTCAATGATTAATTCAGGGCTATCCAAATGGCGGCTCGCGAAAAAATTTTTCTGGTCCGCGACACTCGCTTGAAAATTGAATAGATTCTCTGATCTATTTATTAACGAAAATAATTCCATTTTGTTATAAATAAAAAGAAGAATAAAATTATATTAAAAACTATTTTTTTTTTTGAGATATCAATAATATTTTGTTAAAAATATTAGTATTTAAAATAAGAAATTTATTTATTTTTATTTCTCAATTTTAATTAGAAATATGTACAAAATATAAATCTAAGCATCAAAATTTAAAATTCTACTAAATTAATATATCTCGAGGCAATTCCCACTAAACTAAGTATAATTATAAGTGCGCGATTATGAACGCAGGCCATTACTCTTGTAGCAAGCCCCTATTTATTATATTTATTTATTTTGCGAGACAAAATCTGTTAATAAAACCTGAAATTCTATATTTTATGTAAAAATGTCTTTATGAATAAATAAAATAAGTAAAAATAAGAATTATGATTAAATCTAGTATTATAAATTTTGACAAATCCTAAAATATTAAAGTTGTGTAAAAATTTTATTTATTTCTCAAGCGCAGAGATGGGCTCAGGTAGAGTGAGAACATACCATAAGGTTTCGTCCAAACTTTCCTTAACTTAAGGCAAATGTCGAGATGGTTAATGAGTCACGTTAATCGGTCACATGTTATTGCGTGCAATGTTTAATTATATTTTTATCTTTTTGAAAATGTATGAACATGTTATTTGTTAATGATCATATATATATTTATATTTTTATTATTTTTTCTGTTTATTGTTTGTTTTTTGTGTTATGTAATTTATATTTGTGTTTAATTGGACCTAGCCACCGAGGACTTGTGCCTCTAGGCAAGTCGTAAATAAATTTATTTAGGAATACAAACATAGATAGTCTTGTGCCCCGTCAGGACCCTCGTTATTAATGGAGTTAGCTCAGGCTTAGTTGGTTTCAAAAAAAGTCAACTATCTTTCAGCATAAGAGAATAAATAATAAATTTAATAATATAATTTTCTCGTGGAGGAACAACATCGACAAAAAGTTATTAAGGGCCACTAATTCAATTGAAATGAAATAGAAATTAAAATGCATTGAGCAGCTGAGGGAAAAAATTAATTTAATAATTTCCATCAAAAGTCATCATCAAAGCACTCTATAAGCAAGATATAATTATATTTATTTTTAGTGCTCTGATGGGACTTCTGGACGATATTATTAAATATTATTAAATTTTTTTCTCAGGTGCTCACTGCATTTTACTTTCTAGTTTAGCCAACTGAATTTTGGCCTTTGATAATTTTTTTCTGTCGATGTTGTTCCTTCACGAAGTGTAAATATTGAATTTAGCGGACTGCATCTTTATTTTATTTAATGAATTTTTGTGCTGGGTCTGTCTGTCAGTTTATTTAATATTCTAAAAATTCCTGCTCCTGCAATAAATAATACAAATTGCACCACCGCACTTGGCACATTTTATTCTAAATTTATTTTAAAAAAAAGCTATAATTTTTCTTCTCTCTAAAATAAGCGAAAATAAAAAGTCTATTTAGGTCGTAACATATGCTTAACCTACTTTAATTTTAACCCAGATTACAATTATTAATGATTTTTTTTTCTTTTGTTTTATCATTAAAAAAAGTTGTTCTTCTATTAAGGCTTTCTTTACACTTTTTTATGACCTATTTGACCCTTTATCTAAAATTCGACCTAAAATTTTTCAATATCTATCAAATCATTCGTGAGAGCTTTTACAATTATTATTCCGTGTGTCCATCAAACTATAAATCCGTTTGATTAATTTTTTTCAAACATTTATTACCTTTAGTACTCAGTAGACGCTAAAAAACTTATTTGAAAAATTTTATATTCTTATAAATTAAAATTAGATCATTTGCAATTCTATTTTAAGTTTTTAGATTTCAGGATTCTTTGAACTTTATTGTGGACTTTTAGTAAAATAAAAATAAATTCGTTATGTTGGGTCAGATTTTTTGTTAAATTTATTGGGATAGTCATAGGCCATTTCCCAATTGCTTGCTTTTTAGATTTTTTTTAAATAATTACATTTATGGCTTTGCCCCTCGGTGCAGAGGTAGAGGTCTCGCCTTATGTACCAAGGTCAGTGGTTCGCTTCCCTTCTTGAGCGACAAGTTTATTTATATTATAATGGACACCAAATGAGCTAAATAAATATGCCCGAAGTCTAAATCGTCTGAGATGCTGAAAAAGACAAATAATAATTAAATTAAATTTTAATTAAATTCGACAAATAGCCAAATTTACATTTTATTTAATAAATGTCCTTTTTATTCATATTTACTTACCTCTACTAGGGGTGAGATATTCCTACCACATGACGAGACTTCTGGCATGTAATAAATAATTTTTTGCGGACTCGAACACGAACTGATTCGCAACTGTCTTAAATATTGAAAAAAACCTTGGAAAATGCGCTCAAGCCAAACAATTTGTGGCGCTTGATAAATATTTGATTATCTTTATCTAAGTGATTTTAAAAATCAATTATATACTCCAGTTGTTCCGGTATCGGTACCGATCCGCGAATGCCAGCCTATCGGTATAAAATAAGAAGAAAACATTTCAAGTATCATCAAGTATCAACAATTTTTTTTAGACAAGAGAATTGCATACCGTACCGCAACATAAAAAAAAATATATATTTCATACGTTTTTTTTTATTACTTGATTATCTTATCACGTACCTGTACCGGGCAGGTCGGGAGCCATAGGAATAGCCAAGAGACGGCAACTAGCGACCCGCCAGACAATAATGAATTACATTAAGTTAGGATCTGATTTATCAAAAATTATACAATAGCGCAGTGAATTTTAATGTTTACTTTGCAATAAAAGGATTATTTTCGTTTGTATTATTGAATTAAGTTCCATTTTTATTAATGTCTTATTAAAATTGATACTAAATGTTTTTTTTTATTTTTTTATTTTTTTTTTTGGACTTTGCAGCTCGCTTAGAGAATTTCTTTTGAAAGTGGCCAACTGTCCTAAAAAGGTTCCCATCTCTGGTCTAGAGGATAAAATTTCTTCTCAAAAATAAATTTTTCTCTTTTCATCCCTAAATAAATTAAATCTTCTATTTTCAATTTTAATATCAAATTTTGAAATTAGCATACTTCTTTAATTTTTTTAAGACTTTCAGCTTTAGATTCCATTCATATATTTAAATAAATTTTATGACTCAGAGTGGGAAGAGAATCACTGTCCCTTGGATGAAAGAAAAGCTCTGCCTCTACTCCAAGGGACAGAGTCTTTCTATTAATTCGCTTCTGCAAAATTTTTTATTCCTTTTCTCAACATTTTTCAAAACAGAAATAAATTTAAGTTTTTCGGGCAGGTGAGGTGGGGTAAGGCGGAGTCAGCTCCTTAGCAAGGATCTAGCTTGCACGTAAGTAACAAGCGAGGGATAATAGCTCTTTGATTAAGATTTTCTAAAATTCCGAAAATGCCTTGATTTGACTGGGGAAATTCTTTGCTATTTGGAAAAAAAATTCCTTCAAGTTTATTAGAATTTTGATAATTAATTTTTTATTAATCGATTAGTAGTCAGTTGCTGTTGGAGGCTGATAAAGGAATAAGAATGCAGATAGAAGCCCTTGGGTGAAAGGAGACGTTTCAGACTAAATTTATTGGTCCATCTTCAGTCACTTATAGGCTATTTGTGGTCAGGTTCCCCTGGGAGGATCTAATAATTTTTCTTTTTCTTTAACATAGTTTATTTTTTCATAGGGAAGATTTCTTGTTAATGTCCATTGGAATATGGTGAAATGTTTATTAAATTTCTCGGCGGCTCTAGTCCTAAATAAATTTAAAAAAATATCAGATTTAGGAAAAGGAAGAAAGGGAAAATTTTTAAGAAATAAAACACTTTGATTTTCAATTTAACTAATTATAATAATGATAAATAAAAAACCAACACGATTCACTTTTTTGACTGTAGCTAATATTTACATATTATCTTATTTATATATATGCATATTTATCATATATATTACATTATTTATATACAATACATACGAGGTCTACACTTTGAAAATTATTATCCAGACAATTGGATTAAAATTATGTGATCATTTTTTTTTACCTGGAATTTTAAATATGTGATGATCACAGATTTGGTTCTTTTTTCCAGTTTTTTTTCTTTTATTATTTATAATACAATAATATTTATTATTTTGAAATATAACAATCAAAATTTTTCCTCACTAAGGATAATTTTGTTGATATATTGTATTTACAAAATTTGAGTTCAACATTATATTTTATTTATTTAAATCACAAAATCCATCATTCATACGTCACTTGGTCGTATTTTATTTGTTGATTTATTTATTTATTCCTCTTTGGTACTTATTTTTAAAAAGTCCTATTTATTTATATATTTACAAACAGTCAAGTTGGTAGTAATTAGTGACTTGAAGAGTCGCCATTTTAATAAAGAGAGAGATCACTATAAGATAATGAACGTACTCTAGCTCGCTTAATTAAAAAAAAAATAAATAAAAAATTCTTACACCCCTTTGAATCAGTCAAAATTTTGACTTTAAAAAATCTGAGTCCGAAAAACATAGTTTTCTATAGGTCCCAAACACTATTAGTCGGATTTCAACAAAAATCGATATTTACAAATTTGAATGTAAGATGATGATACTATAACGTCCTTAGAAAGTTAAAATCTTAATGAATCCATTGATATGCCACTGCATGTTATATATTGTTAAAAAACCGACCACTTAAAGGGGCACAAGAGTTAAGACGACCACGTTCTTTTTTTTGGTTAGTATACATCAAGTTTTCATCAAGTATGAAAGCGTTTTTTGTTATGAAAAAATATTTCATTATTAGTACAAAACATATTTACAAGGTCATATCGTAAAAATACTCTAATTTTAAATGAGTACCGAATTTTTCAATAATTCTTTCTAAAGTTTGTACCATTGAGCAGGGAAAATATACAAATGAAAAAAAAGACTTGATGATACTATGACTTTGATAATAAACAAAATTTAATAGAGATTTTTACATAGAAATAGTGGCGGAACTTGTTTGGTTTTCATGACGATGAATATTTATTTATAAAATGATTATGAGTATTTATATACATTTTATACATTTTTTTAATGAACTCAGTCTACCTCCATTTTTCGCTTTTTATACAATAGTTGCGTTTTTTATCAGTGTAATATAATTTTCAAAATAAAAGTGAGATAACAATGAAAAGCATGTCGCAAAATTGTAATGGATATTGGCGATTAAAGTAAAGTCTAAGCAGGTGCGTCATTTGGGCGTAAATGAGGCCTAAGGTGAGCAATTGTCATCCCTAAGAATAAAGTCCCCAAGTTCCAAGTTTTATATCTTCAATCAGTTCTATAGGGGGTTTCAAAAAGTGCGCCAATTTTTATTCACCCGCTATTTTTATGTTCATATCATGTTTTTAAGATTTTTGTTATCTATTATAACTGCAATTTCTTATGTTTTTTTTGTTTATGTTCTCACCGAACAAGACAAAAAATTATGCGATAATTGTAAGACATCTTGGTGCGATGAGGATTCGACTGAATTAACATTTCGAAGACTTATGAAAAAGTTCGCGAAGCAGGTTCTACAGTCAATATTAAAAACTGTGGGCTCTCATAAAACGTTTTCACGATTAAAACGAGTTACTTAGTAGTGTACCGCTTCATTTCAATATAAATACTCAATAATGAGAAATCAGAGTTATAAATATTAACAAAAATGATAAAGTGTCTCGTCAAATAAACAAGAAATTAGTGGATGATTCAAAATCGGCGCGCTTTTTGAATTATTATTAGAAGATACTCGTATTAATAACATATCATTAGGGAACGCAATTACAGATTTCTTTTTTTGAATATAAGATAAAAGAAATTTAGGCCCCTTTTGAGGATTTAATTTGCCTTTCTCTTCAACGCTATCGATAGTTCATATATACGATTATTTGTATTATTCTGGTTAATTTGTCACGGTTGACATATACTTTAAAAGTAATATATGTATTTTCTTATTATTAGTCTATTATTAATTATTAAATTAACAAAGAATAACGCCTTAAAACTATTCCATTGATTAAGAATTAATTTTTTAACGAATCACATAATAATCTATTATTAATATTAATCATTACAATTAACATGGGGAAAATCAATCTGGTTGTCGTGCCATGTGTTTGTTCCGCCACCACTTAAAGGAGATAGGTTGTTGTTGTCGAAGGGCAGAAAGGCCGGAATTTAGGGGGCCCTTTCTGATCCCTCCACTTGAATGTGCGCCTTGGCGCCGTATCGACTCAAAGAGAGAGAGAGAGGGGGGGAGCCACATCAGGCTGCACCCTTAATGAAAAAAAAAATCGAGGGATCGATAACCGGGGAGATCCGGAATCGGGTGGGTGACCTTCTTCTTCTTCTATTCCCTATCTAAGAAGGAAACAAAATGGAAATAGACATCCACAAGAAGTGAAGAAATGAAATTATTAAATTCTTTTGGAAAGGATAATATATTATTGACGGGTAATGTAAAGCTTATAATTATGGAAGTTTTTAAGAAGCATGGGCTTTGGACATGAACATATCTACATTTTTTATGATACGATTAGTATACGTGTTTTATCTTATCTATCTAGAAATTAAATATTACATTTCATAGCGAGCCATTAATCGTTCGTTCATGAATGGCACTGGATGGCACAGATTAAATTGAATTTTTCTTTCTCCATCTCAGATTGTTTATTTATTGGTGGTGAAAATATTAGAGATTAAAGGGCGCGTATTGTACTAATCAATTTCCCTTGGAAAATAAAAAAAATTGGATGAAGGTGTTTGTTATCTAATGAAGTGCATCAATTCCATTAAAATAACATCTTTTCAAAATAAAAAAACTTTTTTGGATTAAGAAGAAGAAAATTATAATATTATTTTTATAATCCTATCAGTATTGATTGTTCTTATAAATTCCACCATCTCTTGGAACTTATTCGAATGAATAGTGGAGGAGCTGGGATATTTGATTAGTTTTTTTTTTAAACAAGCCCAAATTTCAAAGGGCTCTCTGGCCTAAGGGGGGGGGGGGGGCGCGCGTCATTTGCAGGGTAGATTTCAAAAATATTTTCTTTTTAACCATTTATAGGAAGCAATTTGTTGCTCCTTCCCTTGGCTCCTCCTATAATATAATAAGTGAAAAGGCAGCCCTATATTTGCCTTCATTTGAGAACATGGACGTACCATTTTTATGAATATTATTCAACATCATTTTCATATATAAACTTCCATTTTATGCTGCTGCTTAGACCTTTATCCATTTTTTGAATTCCCAACTGTAGATTCAACAATACGTGCCAACTTAAAGGACATTAAAATTACTAAATATTAATTTAATTAATTTTACATTTTTTTTACATTACCTTTTTTTTTATTTTTTTTTTTATTTTGTCACAGCGCTTAAATTTTTTTTTTTAATCAAAGACTTTAAACTAAAGTCAAAAATTTTTTTTTCACCATACGCCTTCGAAATCGAAGATTATTTTTTCATCATCCTACAACAAAATATCTTAAAATTACTTATTGTGCTCTCACATTTTTTTTTAAATAATAAACATTTGTAAATTTTATAATAACGGACTAACAAAAAACAAATCATATATTTATTTATATATTTATATTTTTCTTAATATATCATTTTTTTCTTTCTTTCGAAATTCTTGTTATATTTACACACTCTAAATGTGTATATGTCCCCGTGTTTATAATAATACTTTTGCATATAAACATGATGAAATAAACAACAGCAGAATAATAAAACATCAACATACTTAAATAAGAATAAAAAAGGAACATCAAAGTATTATATTATATACAAATCTAAGACTTTTATATACGACAAAATTATATTTATATTTATATATATATAAATAGACAAAAATATCTTTACTAGACCAAGCAGTCTCTTTTTTTTCTTTAAATATATATATATTTATTTGGAATGTTTTTTCTAATTTTTTTTTTAGATATGTTTAAATTATTGTACGATGACAATGGAAAGGCAACCAACTACCCTCCATATAGGCAATTTGTTTTGTTAATAAAAAAAAATGGCACGCAGGAGTAAAATAATTAAAAACGAAAGGAAAAAGGTGCATTGGAGATTCATTTAAAAGGAGGGGGGGATTTTTTTGGAAAAATGATGAATGGCAGCAGCCGATGATGTTCCTGTTGACAGGTGATGATTTGCTTGTTTTTTATTTTTTTGTTTATTCGCCATTCACAGTCACAGTAGTCGTCCACTGCCAAGGACTCGCGTAACTCGTCTTCTGACTTTGCATGGAACAGAAAAAAAAGCAGAACGAGATTAAACATCCTGAGGAGTAAAAGAAAAAGTAATTTATTAATAATTAATTATTAATATCATTGAAATTAAAAGACATCAACTTTCATCGCCAAGGCAAAGAAAAGATGTCTTTCTTTAGTAATATAACTTTTGTTTTTGCCTACTGGTATTTTGTATACATATAAGGGATGGAACAATCCCTTTGGAATAAGTTCTAAGAAGTTTTATCACGTTTTAAAAATAAATATTTAACCACCTAATAAAAACAAAATATCTGAAAAGTCTAGACTTGATGATAAGTAACAAATAAGATCATCTTTCACCTAATTCTCCAAAAAGAATTATTTTCAATCATCAGAGGGAAGATTAATACCCACTCGCGACAAAAATTATAATAAGATATGAAAGTTGGTGGCTGCGTTTTCTGCCACATTGTTATGTGATGAAAGAATTTTCTAGTCTTTTCTGCTTACACTTGATTTATTTGTTTGTATTTATGGAAAAATTGTTTAAAAAAAATTTTTTTATTTTTTTTTTCAAAAGTGACATTTCGTCCTGTACCTTATAAGGCTAGGAAAGGAGAAGAGTTGTAAGGACCAGAGTGGTCTTTCCTCTATTTCCGAAAATGTTAATTTAAAAAAGGTTCCCCACATCTAGAAGAGACAGAAGAATATTCTCTGCTCTATGAAAAACATTTTTGACCAAAAGAACATTTAATAATTTATTTCTAATAATACTAATAGTACAATGTATCTCTTAGAAATCTCATCTCAGATGATTGTAAGAGACTCATCTAAGTCAGGTCCTTGGGTTGGGATAGTTTTGTAGAATTCTACGCATGTGCTGGTGTTGTTTTCCAGGCATCGAACTATTGTTGAAGATCTTTGTTAAAGAGTGTTACGAGTATATAAAATATTTTTTGACGAATTTCATTCTCAGCATTTTTAATCAAGACATTTATTAATATAAAAATTTTAATAAGATAAATTTAATTATTTTACAATCCAAAATTAACATGTGAAACTTTTTTCTAATCTATTTATAAAAAATATATGTCATAAGTGGCTTGAATTTTGGAATTTTTCCAACGTGCATATTTTTCAATTTCAATAACAATTGAGGATCTTTATAATTATATTTTTTAAATTTTGTGTTAGTTTAAAATGTAGGCGAATGAATTATGATAAAAATAATGACAATTAATATATATGACGAATCGACTCTTTTAATATTCTTCAGCACAATTAAAACTTAAAAAATGTTTTTATTTGCCATCTCTTTGCACAAGGTATCATTTCATTTTTTATGGAAATTTTCAGTAACTAAAAGATTTTGATTAAATTAAATAAATAAAGAGAGAATTAATGATATGAGTATTGAAGGAACACTCAACATTGTTGGCAATAAATATGACATCATCAGATATGAAGAAATAACAAACATTTGGAGGAGGGGGGCGCAAGATAAACATCGATAGATGGCCTCATCATCTTTTCTCCCTTACAAAGGAGTTGCTGCTAAATGATTTGCACATCTCGCCAACCAAAGCGGTTATCTTCTTTATTTAGCAAAGAAACAAGAAAGAGTACGATGATGATGCTATGAATCATTAGGGCTAACGACCTCCTCCTCCTTCTATTTATAAGCCAAGGTTCTATCTAACAAGTGTAAAATTAAACGAACAATTGAATGTAACGAAATTTATTAAATCTTTTAATTTTATTTTTGTTAATTAAAAACAAAAATTCTATTGATTAGTTTAAGAGAATCTAAGGTTCTTTGGGTAAAAGAAAACAACCTAAATAAATAAATTATTCGTGTATTTAGGGCTCTGGTAAAAAATTTAACTTGGTACAAGGGCCAAGAAACGGTGATTACGCCTATGGTGCAGTGATATAGTGAATTGTGGAATTTTATCTTTTTATTAAAGAAATATTATTATTGAAAGTAGCAGAGCTTCAAAACTTTTTCATTTGAAATTGTTAGTTCAGCTCCAAAAATTGTCGGCTTTTTTTCGATTGTATCTTTTCAGATCAGGGCGCGGGCAGGAGGCCGAACTCAGGAAGTCCAAGCAAGCTATTCATTTGCATGCACTCAGGGAATTCTCAAGCGAGAGTACTGGAGTAAAAAAAATCAAAAGATGGGTTTCATGAGTGTTGGCGAGCTTCTGGTGGAAATGAAAAGATCAAGAAAAAGCCATGGGAGGACCAAAAAACCCTCACAATCTAACTACAAGTTAACTATTTATATTTGAAAAAATGGGACGAAGTAGCTCTAAAGTTTGTGCCTCGCCCTAGGGACATCATAGATTTTACCACGATAAATCTACATATCTTCTACCCGGTATATTATAGATTATAAAATAAGAATTTTTTTCCCTCTGAAGTGCCTTTATATTTTGAACAATTTCAATGAGCTTTAAAAACACATTAGATTTTTTAAATTTAAAAATTGCCACATAATAAATCAGTAGAGCAGTGTTTCTCAAAGATCACGAGCTGATTATTTTTTGGAAGGTAGAGGGAAGGGGGTGGAGCTCAAAAAAGTTATTTTCGTACAGTTGTTTCTCGCTAGTAAATTATATATATGTTCTATAAAACTAATTTATTTAAAAGATACCAGCAATCTACTTGAATAGAACCAAGTGGGTCTCTGAAAAAATTATATTCTTTAGAAAGTGTAGAAAATTAATACTTTTTGAAAAATATTGATATTTATGAAAACATTACTAATGATGCTCTAATTGTAGTTGTTGACAAGATGGGAAAAATAAAACCAGCTATGTTCATCTTACATCTTTTAATTGCAAATATTTCGATTGACAAAAAAGTACTAGGACAAAAGAAAGTAGTGCATCGTGCAGTCTTGCATCAGGCCAACTGAAATATTTGGAATTAAATGATGTGAGTTGGTTTGTTTTATTAATACAACTGGATTTATTTTTCCGCTTTGATATTTAATTTGTATGAGAGAAATCTGGTAGAAGGAAATTTTAATTTTAAATAAAACCTCAGGTCTTAATGATAAAAAAAATCGTCGTATGTAAAATTGTAAAAGAAATTCCATAGCTGAAAAAAGCAAAAGAAAAATTGAACAAGAACAAGAATTGAGGGCCCTCCGCAGCGGGAAAGGAATATATGAATTTTAAAGATTCATTTCCTGGGAATTCTACACTCAATCTGAAAGCCTGAAGGACGATTCCCGGGATGGCAGAGATTTTTGCAGGTATCCAGGGTACAATAAATTTATTTATAATACTTTGGATTACTTATATTGGACGTTTCATTTATAATTATTTGATTTAGGTCGAGTATTTGCCAAACATACAAGCAAAAGAGAGGGGGTGCAAAATTTTTTTTCTTTTATACTATCATAAATATTTTTGCAATTGTTTTTTCCGAGAAATTTTATTTTTTTATTTTTATTTCATCAAGTCCCTTTTTTTAATTTACATTTGGCCTCCCTGGCTCTTACTAAGTACTCCATTACAAACATTCTCTCAGAGAAGGAGAAATAATGTGCATTTATCTTGGGATGGCAGAGCACCACCGATCTAAGTGAGCAGATGATATATTTGGTGAATAGTCGGTGACACCAAAGAATATGGGTCAGAGGAGGATTTTGACAAGGGTCTTTCCTGAACTAATCGCTTAATGACTTTATTTGCTATTTATAGTCAGTTCTATTGTAAAAAGACCTTCTACCAGCTGTCATGTCAGAGGTGGCCTGTTTCCTCTTAGCTATGCTTATTTTTTTCTTTCTCAATGCAATTTTTAAAATCAGTGCTGTAACTGGAATTTAAAGGCCCTTTGGAAAACAACTCCCTTAAAGCCTTGTTCTTCGGTGCAGAAGTAGAGGGCAGTGGTTCGCTTCCCAGACTGAGCGACAAAAATTAATTTATATTATATTGGTTACCAATTAATATAAATAAATAAGTACGGAGACGATGACCTCCGAAAAAGACTTTAAAAAAAAGCTCCCTTCATTATTACATTTATAAAATTTCATTTAAGATAATGTATAATATTAAAAATAAATTATTAAAAAAATAATTTTTCTTTAATTGAGTCCCGCATTCCGCGGCGTTAGTCCCGTAGAGCTAGAATTGACTAAAAAAAAGTTAAAATGAAAATGTGGTAGCAAAAAATTCAAATGGGAAGTCAAAAAAAAAGTAGATGAAAAATTTTTACAATGAAAAAGAGTAGGCATCTTCCCTTTTCCCTCCCAAGCAAAAGTTGAACTCTTTGAAGGTTTTCGCATTCAGAAATTTTAATAGAAATATTTGTCTTTTTTTTAAATAAAATTTTAAAAGCCATTTAAACCAATTGGTGAGCCGGAACCAGCTTCCCGCCGAGCGATTTTTATTTAAATTATATTCACTACCAAATAATTTAAATAAATAAGGAGACTATATGGCCTCCGCCCTTATTTATTTAAATTAATTGCTAGCCAATATAAAATAAATAAATTTTTGTCACTCAGGGCGGGAAGCGAACCAGTGACCTTTGGTACGTCAAGTCAGACCTCTAGCTCGACACCAAAGGACAGGGTTCCAAAAAGGCTTAAAAATGTATCAATTTTTGCATCAATCGAGGGATTCTACTTCATTTCAAGTTCAAAAAAATTTACAAAAAATTCAGCCCCCACTTCCGGGACCCTCTCCCTTCAATAGTTCAAAAATTCATCTGAACAAATCAAGTTAAAGCCACTATACAATTCTTCCACAATTGCGATTTATTTATCTCATGAAAACTCAAGAGAACTTTATATGCTTATAACCTTTTCCTTCTTGTTGTTTATTGTAGTGACAATGTCAATACCTTTAACCTCTAGGCCACGGGGTGGGGGCAATTTTTATTTTCTCTTTTATTACGTGATGTAGTTTTGAGATGGCCTGGTAGCCAATCATAAATAAAAAAAAAGACAAGTCCAAACCAAAAGTGTCAAAATTCATATTTAATTAATTTAATTAAATAACGACGGAGTCTAAATGACCTGAGATGCCGAGAAGGACTTAAAAAAAAAATGATTTTGATTTTTCAGGCTTGAACTTCAAATGAAGTACCATTTGGATTCAAAGCTTTAAACATAAAATTACGTTTCAATCCGACACGCCATTCGACCTCAAACGAGAATCGTACATTTTCATACACATAAACCAAGAGAAATTGACAAAACCACTTTTATGGTCTCAAAGCTCTTCAAATGATCTGTTCAAATTTCGATTGGTAAATTTACCTATGGGCAACAGTTGGTTGAATTTCTAATTAGAACCATTTAGAAAAAAATAGAAAACTAAACATACAATAATGGGCCATCACATAAAATTCATGGCTATATGTAGTAGCTATTTTAATTTTCCATTAAGACGAAACAAAAGATACAGTCCAATTACTTTTGAGGAGGATAGAATATGTATAATACGTATGGTATTTGTTTGGTGCTGGTGAGAGCTTAAAGGAGAGGGCCCAAAGGCAACATCACGATAGTGGATTTGAATAAAATAAATGAGATAGCCCGAACCAAGCCCAGGGAGAGATGGAATGAGTGTCTGATGTGGCCGGCGCTTGTTTATCCTTCCCCCCCCCCCTTCTCTCTCTCTCCCTGAAGGCTCGGAGGTGGTATGGCTACGTGTTTATCGACCCAAAGCCCGACCTTGACCAGATTGGGCAGCTGCCTTCACGAGCTTTAAGCTTAATTGGAACAATCGATTAGCACCTCGATAGGTCACTCGCTATGAAATAACAGGTACTCTATCAAAGGAGTATTTTTTTTTTATTTATTTACTTTTTCAGTTCAGTTTAATTAAGAATTTCATTTCGTCAGAATTTTTGTCTTTGATCGAAACGTCATCGCTGTCATTTGCATAAATGAATCTCTAGTATATAATTTTAATCTTATATATAATAATAATCTTCGGACGGCTATGGACCACGCCAGGGAGCTAGGATAGTCAAAAAAAAAATATGTATATTGTACAAGCAAATGATGCAATCGTAAATAAACATTCGGATTTTGGGATGAATTTATATCAGTGATCGCCAAAATTTTGGTGGTCCGTCGTCTTTTTTTTTTTTCAATTTAATTTATGCTTGTAGATTAATATATACATATAGGTAGATTATAATTAAACAAACATAAATATCACTCAATTATTTAATAAATGAAAGTATAATGAATATAATTATAAAATTTTTCTTATTCTTGGGAGAGGGCAGGTTCAGCCAAAATAAAAGCTTTTATGTGCTTGTCGATCTCGGAGACGTTTCGAGGCAAATTTATTATATAAAGTTAGTCTTTATATATATGTATATTACTATTATTATTACTATACAATCAATTTTTTTGGACTGAGGAGGAGATAATAAATTTGCCTCTGGGATTGACAACCTTAAATATACCTTTTCATTTTGGCTCTCTCCCAAGAATAACTGTTTGACACAGCCTAAAATTTTTCATATTCTACCATATATGATGTACCATCCCTCTCAAAAGTAATTGAACAACCTGTATATTTTGTTTTAATGGATAATTACAAGTAGAAGTCATACAGGAAATCCGAAAATGCTAAATTTAAATATATTATGAAATTTGATGATTTTGAATTTCATGTATCTCTGCTAATTATCCGTTAGACAAAATAAGATACTGGTTTTTTGGTTTAATTACTTTTCAGGGCGTTAGACTCGGGCTGTGTTTGGTGATGCGTAAGATTTTAAATTTTTGAGTTACATGTCCAAAAGAATGGAGATCTCTGATTTATAAATTTTTTATCTTGCTAAATATCCATTAAATATATTTTTTTTAATTTTCAAATATTAAAAAACACAAATATTTTAAAATATATTTTCTAAGTTAATGAATCAAATCAAGTGATAATTACTAAAATTTTAAAAAGTTTAGATTTGATTTAGAAAAAACCACGATACTAGGCTTTCTTGTAGAGGCTACATCCATTCGGACATGAAAAAATAAAATTCCAGAGATCACCCTTAATAAGATATATCACGTGCTCTGTCAAAATTTTCTTAGTGAGAGATGATACCCGCGCAAAACCATTAAATACTGCTTAAATAATACTTTTGGTAATCAATGGTGTGAATGTCTCCAAAAAAGGTTCCGAATGGGAAGGTCATTTATTTTGATGACGACCTCAGGTGAATGACCGAACCGTTGTTATTTACACAAAATTAATCAGTATTTTTTTCCCAGGGCTCACATCTCACGATTGTGTCGAATGGCCATCAAATGCATCTGCCTTTTCTTCTACCTCTCGTAAGAGGATATTTATTCAACAATTAACTTTTCGTCCTAAGTTCTTTATAGGGTCACCAAATAGTAATTTATTTTGTCTCTTTATCAACCACAAGGTCACTTCTATTTTTAGATTTATCAGATTGCAAGAAATTTAATTCTGGGGGCTTTTTGTTTTTAAATAATATCCTCAAATAAAGATTGAGGAACAAAACCGAAAGATTTGAAATTTAGAAGACCAATTGCAATTTTCAATCTTTTATAATTAAGCGCGTATAAATTCGTTCGTTTTAGGATTAATTGATCCATAGGTCTTTTAGAGTTGACTACGCACGTTAAATTGAAGAATGAACTGGGGGAAATAAGCAATTAATCAAAAAATATATTAATGAATTGGTCATTTGGGTTGCCTACCTTCCAGCAACAAAACACCAATGAATTTATGTACTCCATGAAGTAAGGTACAAAAAAGGTGAAACATTTAAATTGAAAATTTTTCAAATAAAGATCAATATATGCCATTTAAAGCCATTTTAATCAATCAGATGTTTTAAGTAATGAAAAACTTTAAAATATAAAATGCATTTATTTGAAAAAAAAAAAAAATTTTTTTAACTATTTTTTTTTTTTTGTACCTCATATTTCATTTTAAGTGGTCTTATTCCAAGCAACTACTGGGTGGCCTCGTGAGGGCGAGAACCGAATCTGGGTCTTCTCATCTCAGGCGTTCTCCACTACACCGCGAAGAGGTCCAAATAATTACTATTACTATACAAAATAATAATAATAATAATTTGATTTTGACTTTTTCAAGAAATTTGCTTCCTTTCTTTTATGTTCAATATACTTTCTTTTGCTTTTAGATTGCTCTGCACACTAAAAGCTTTCCATTTCCTTTTCTTTCATTTAGATTATTTCTATTTTTTTTTCCTTTCAAACCATTTGTTTGTGGCCTGCCAAAACCTTCACCCCTACTTCCCCACTCCTAAACTATCCCTATGACATGTCACAAAAGGAATAATGCAGAGGAGGGAGGAAGTCTGTCTTTTCGAGTCAAATAAACTGAATATGATGAAGAAGAAACAACCACTCACTAGGATTATAATAATTTAATAGAATATAAAATAATTACAAATGGACCCCATTTTATGACATGTCATTGAAGAGAAAAATTTAATTTCGTCTAGGTGTGTGAAGAATTTATTTTATCTTTATGTAAATAAATTAACGAGTTGAAAGAAATGTGTCTAAATAACTGATGCGTGTAGGTTCGGTTCCCATAAAAACTGATGAAATTTATATGTAGAAAAATATTCAAAAAATTTTAAATAAATGCGGAAAAATGAATAACTTTTTCACAACCATTTATAAAGGCCTTTATTTAAAATTATTAGTGTATAAAATCCACGAATGCAAGTCAAAACTAGGAATTAGATGTAAATATATAATAATAGTAAATTTGAATTGTCGAGAGTTTGAATTAGGCTATTTGCAACACGAATTAAAAGTTTTAATGAAGCTAATTTCTTAAAAATCAGTTCAACCGAATTACATGCAATCAGCTGCAGACAAATTTTTCAATTTGACCAATTTTTAGTTTAAATCAGAGTAAAAGAATCGGCATTTACTCATATCATTTATATACTTATTTAGTGAGGGAGAAATTTTTTTGAACAAAATATATTAGAGAATTTTTTAAATATTGTTAATACTGTAGATATGATAGGATATCAGGGATGTGAGTTGGCAGATTATTTTGTTTGAAAATATTTATTGTACGTTTCGGTCTCAATAGAAGCCATTCTCATGATGCAACAATACTAAAATATTTTATATGGCTGTATAGATTGTGAAAAGGTGAAAAATGAAGAATGCAGCCTATTTTATTTAATTTTCATGGACTCAACGATTCGATGATGGACCAAACCCGGACCGAAACACTTTTTGACTTGTAATGGATTCTAAGAATGGCCGAAATAAATATTATATTTTATTATATATATCTTAGTGAATATTTATTTGGAAATTTTTATTTTTGCATATATTTGCAATTTTCATAAATATCTATGAGGCTAATGCAAATTCTTTAAGGTCCAATGACCAAACTAATCTAACTTTGAATAATTATGCTTCTTTATAAATAAATTCTTTAGTTAAAAAATAAGTTCTTAGCAATTGTTAAAATAGTTGAGCGAAGCTCTGAATTATTTTTTTCTTTAATTAAAAAATAAAAACGAGTTTAACATAAAAAAAAATAAAAACATTTTGGTTAATTAATTTCTACGCTCTTCTTAGGACATAATTATTGATGAACTTGTTTTTCAATAAATATTTAATTAAGTTGTCTAAATCACTTAACTTAATAATAAAGAGTTTTAAAAAAAAGGTGAGAGAAGAAATCGTTCGTTCATTAGAAGACAAACTGGATATTTTTTTTTTTTTATTTTGTTAAATAATCAAGATGGTCCTGAATGACTTTATCGCTGTCTAATCCGAGGCGCTAATTTAGAGGTAAAAATGTGGGCTTGACGAGAGGTGAGTTGTTTGTTTGTTTGTTCTACAAATGAGTTTTGCTAAAATTTTAGAAAAATCTCTTTTGCCAAGAGATTGAACGAGAGATAGGCATGTTTACCAATTTGTCCTGATAAATAAATTAAACCAGTTCTATGCTTTTATTAAAGACTTTAATAAATAAATAAACGCTGTGTCCAAAATTGACTCCAGGCAGTAGCAGCAAATAGATAGATGCTTAATGAAAGACAAATATTGAGAGGTTTCTAAGCGAAATGAGAGAAATTCACATCAAAAAATATCATATGTACCTTATTTCGGATATATAAAACTCTCCTGACTATCTTTGGGAATTTTACGACTAAATACGACAAACTGAAGAATAAACTTTGTTCGAAACGTCTGTTTTTTACTAAACATCCAAAAGATATCTGCTGTCACTACCTTCCCTTGGAGTCTGTATAAATAAATAAATAAATAATCTAAAACTCATAAGAAATTTGCTCTTTTATAATAAAGGTAATTTTAAATTTTTATTATTATTTATTGAATAAATAAAAAAGAAAGGACAAATATTCTCTCTTATATATTAATATATCAAAAGTTTATCATTTGTGAATATGAAGAGAGTGGAGAATAAGAGACAATCATATAGTCAGGAAAATCGTCCCAATTCTGGTCAAGGCACTACTAAGCCAATTTTTTAATTCTTCATATAAATGGATTAAGAATGATCGAATGAATCTTTGATGACAAAAGACAAAACCATTATAATATCTTGCGAAATAAAGTTAACCTCGTCAAAGATATAGTTACTCTTAATTTATATGTAGACCAAAAAATTGGCTTAGTGAGTTTTGCATAAATGGGGACAAAAGATTATACCATATATATATATAAGCGAGAGGCAAATTTTGTCTTACAATTTCATTATTTAGTAATGTCGGGTATATTAGTCGGATTATTTATATAATTATTTTTTGTATAAAATTTAAATTTATTGATATAGATATATTAAAATTTAGTGAATGTAAACCTGAAGAGGCTAAATATAGATCGAAATGGGTAGGAAAATAAATTGTTTAAAAAAATTTTTTTTGTATTATTCATTATCTTGATGATTCTGAATCTTGAAAAATAAAAACCAAATTCTTTTCACACAGATTAACCAAAGTTTAATAAATTTATAGGTAGAGAAAAAAATATTTTAATAATTCCTTTAAATATGTACCTAGAAAAATTTAAATAATATAGAAAATTTTGTGTTGTAAATTATTAGTTCTTTATTTTAAAGGCGAATTTTTTACTTTTAATTTTAATTGTCGACTTATACCCAGGTTGGCTACATATAGTAATTTTACAAGGTAGAGATGTCAAAGATAACAATTATAAAGAAATTTGTTTCAAATATTAAAAAAAGAAAAACCCACTTTGACAGTAAAATCCAGATCAAACAATTGACTTTGGCTTTTGAAAGGTTAAATTATAAATATAAACAACGATATTCATTTATCATTCTTATTTATTAATAAATATTAATAAATAAGTTTTATTAATTTAAATTAATTAAAAAATTTTCTCACTCTGAGTGGGAATCGAACTCATGTCAGAGAAAACTCTTTACTTGAATGGATTCGGGGATTGAAAAATTATTACGACCCTCAAACAAACAAATCTTGTTTATCATAAATTAACACCTGTGGATTTAGAAACAAAGAGAAAAATTTTCATGAAATAATCATTTTTATTTTCTAAAATATCAAATAATCTAATATGGAATTATTTCTAAAAAATTTTATTATATTTCATCTTAGTGTGGTCTTTTTTTTAGTTTAAAAGAATAAAAAACAAAGTAAGTAAGTAAGTAAGTAGCAATGTTTAATGTTAAAAATAATGAAATCATTTTATCTTAAACAATGTCTTAAAATTTTATTTTATTTACTTCTGAAGAAAATCGAAATGTTAATTTAGAAGTTTTTTTATAAATTAAAATATTTCTTTAATGATTAAAGAGAGAGGAGGGAAGATTTCGGGCTCACCTGCCAAAGAGAGGATGCCAGAGGGCGGGATGGTTTGACGTTTGAAGCCGTGTTGCCAAATCGGCGGCGTCCGAGGGTGAGTTGTTAACAACATCATGTTTGAGAAGCCTCCCTGGTCGAAGGGTGGGATCCACGAGATGTTGTCTCACTTTAAGTTTCGCTGTGGTTGTTGTCGTCGAACTGGTTGAATGGGAAAAGGGCGCCGATGATGATGATGATGTTGATGACGCTGATGACAAGGTGTTGTTAATAAACCGACGAGATGTCAAGTCCATGGGTGACACGGTGGACAGAGACTGGCTTTGTTGTTGTTGTTGTTGTTGTTGTTGTTTTTGTTGATGTTGATTGGACAGTAGATTCAAAAGACTTTTACATGTGACCCCACCACGTTTCGGTTCAATCGGCTTATTATTATTATTTCGAGTCACTTGCACTTGCGGGACTTGAGGGAGCGATTGATTGTATTGCGAATGTTGTTGATGTGGTTGTTGTTGGGGAACCGGAAATGAATGCATGCCATTATTATTATTATTATTATTATTATACGAAGGCAAATGTTTTCCATTTTTTATACCATTTATTCTTGAAGGGTTAGGCACATGTTGAGAAGAATAAGTCCTTGATAAATAATTATTTGTATTACATTTTTTTTGTTGTTGACATCTTGATGATTGTTGTGTTTTGGATGAAGGAAGGTGGGGGTTTGATTTTAGTGTTGGCGAAGTAGCGTGTAACATTGCCTCTTGCCAGATAGCTAGAGTTTGTTGTAATTCTAATTGCGCTTTAAAATCTACTACGGAGAACCCAGATGAAGTTCCATTTGAAGGTGGTGGGGGAAGAAAGGGTGAAGGGGGGGCTGGGGGTGGTGGGTAGCCATGTGACGGAAAAACAGCATTAAGCATTGCTAAGAACTCTTGATTATTGCCACATGCTAGAGCAGTAGCTTCAAGTTGACTTAAATATGGCAGCCAAAGCATTTGATTAAGAGTTGCCGTTGTTGAGTTTCGACTTGCTTGAGATTGATATCGATGCCACTCAAGGAATCCACCAAGCGAACTACACCCACGTTCATCTTCTTCAAGACTATCTGGATGTTGTGTCATTGCATGAAGGTGAGCTAATGAAATAACAAGAAGATCAGGATCTCGAAGGAGCGCAGGAAAAGCTAGAGCCTCTGGTAATCTTAATTCTGGTCTTGAGGTTAATAATCTTGGAATTTCTTTGGCTGGATTTGCAACAAGTTCTGCAAGTCGAGATCTAGGAACCAAAAGAGGATCTGGCACAGGTCTTTCTGGATCAGAAAGTACTCTTTTTAATTGTGCTGCTGGAGTTGCTTCTGGTTCTGCGGTTAATAATTCTAATAATCTTGATTTTCTTCCTTTTTCTAAAGCTGCAGTATTGTTTGGTGGTGGTAATTGTTTTTCAAGCCGAGGCCGTTTTTCTGTTCTATGTAAAATTCCTTTTAAAGTTAATTCACCAATATCAGTATCTTCAGCTTTTCGTTTATTTTTTTGTACATCTTGACTACAACTAACAGTAGGACTTCCAGAAGCTCGATGATGTTGGGAAATTGCAGCTGGCTGAGTTGATATTTTAATAGGAGAAGGAATTGAAGGAGGTGGTGAGGGTGGTTCACTCGAAGATTGTACTGGGACTGCAGTAATTCTTGGTGAGGACAAAAGTGATTCTAGGAATAAGGATTTAGGTTTATTTAGGTGTTGAGAAACTTTAGGAATTTTAAGTGGCGAAGGTTGAATAGAAGGAATAGACCTTTTAATTGAAAGATCTTTTGGTAATTCATCCTCTTCAATAGGTTCTGGTTTTATTATTGTTTCCTTCTCTATTTTTTCTGATTTTATTGAAAAAATTTCTTTATTTTCATTAATAGGATTTGGAGAAATTTTTTCATTTTTTGTTTCTATTTTATTCTCTGATTTATTTATTGAGAAAGGAATAGATTTAATTTCTAAATTATTATTTAAACCTAATTTGGTTCTTAATTCTGAAGCTGTATTTGTTTCTTTACTTTCTATTGTTTCTTCTTTTGGAAATTTATCAGTCTCATTTCTTTTATTATCTAAATTATTTGAAGTGGGATATTTAGATTCAGAATTTATTTTCAATTCAATTTCTGTGGATTCTTTTTCCATTTTAATTTCATTATTTATTTTATTAGAAGCAGTTTCTTCGCATGTTGTTGTTTCATTTATTGGAGATGTATCTTTTAGAGATTCTGGCTCCACTTCTGTTGGATCTTCCCTGGATTTATTTAAGTCTTCTGATGGAGGTGTATCTTCCTCATTATTTTGCTCTTCTTGCAAGTTCATTTGCTCTTGTTCTGATTCTTCAAAAAGCTCTTGTTCTGCACTTTCATTTATATTTTCGTCTATGGTTGCTTCTGTTAATTCTGGTTCTATTGAGTCTTCTATTGTTTCTTGTTCTTCTAAAGATGCCTGATTTCCTAGCTCTTCATGTTCTAAAATTTCTTGCTCATTACACTCTTGTTCCAAAGTTTCATGCTCATTACATTCTTGTTCTAGTGATTCTTGCTCTAAAGTCTCTTGCTCATTACACTCTTGTTCTAGTGATTCTTGCCCATTACATTCTTGAATATCATTTGCTTGTTGTTCTAAATTAATATCAACTTCGTCATTTGTTTCTAAACCTTCAATATTATCTTGTTCTTCGAATTGTCCTTGCTCTTCACAAGGTTGTAATTCCTCATTTGATTCAAGCATTTCGTTGATTTGAACATCCTCAATCATATCATTTTCCTCGATTGTTTCAGACTCTACTAATGCCTCTGCATCTTCTAGAAGTGATTCATTTTCTTCATGAATTTCTAAAGGATTTTCATTTAGATGTTCATGTTCATGCTCATTAATATTTTCAGAATCATATAAACAACCATTTTCTAAAACTTGATCTTGATCAAGTTCCTCGCCTTCCTGATCAACAAAAGACTCGGTTTCAACCATTGTTTCAGGATCTAATAAACAATCAGAATGATCATCTTCAACATCGGCTTCAGTTTCCATCTCTTGTTCGGGTTCAGGATCTTGTTCATCAAAAACATAAGGATCGTGATAATTTTCATCAATTTCTTCAATTTTATTATTATCATGATCAAAAGCATCATCAACTAAATCATCGGTTGATATAGTGGCACCTTCACACATTTCAACAGCAAGTCGCTCCCGTTCATCTTCTTCATCAAGCTCAAGTCGTGTCGCCGCAGTTTCTTCATCGTCAGTCTTAATTAATTCATATTCTTCAACATCATCCTCATGTGAAATTGGAGGTGTCATTTGAAAAGGATTATTGGATTCGGTGGTTTCGAAATCGGCCGCGTGGGGAACATGGCTGCCGCCTGGTGGCAGACGTCGGCGTTTTCGACCAACGCGCGCTCGTAGCGCCTCCTGGTGGCTATTTTGTAAACTATCAGTCAGTTGGTCTGACGGCGGCGGCGGAGGAGGAGG
>JAAAKE020002244.1:0-11295 GCA_010014785.2 Anisolabis maritima
ATTCTGGATCGGAACTAGAACTGAATTTCCCACAATCGCTGATATGGCGTTAAATGTTCTTCTGCCATTCAACACCACATATTTATGTGTAGTTACTTTCTCAGCTTTAACACGTATTAAATCCCAATATCGTTCATCGCTAAAAAATGTTGAAGTCTTACGTCCAGCAGTGTCAAACATTCCACCAAGATTTAATTTGTTATGCAATAAAAAACAGGCACATCCTTCTCATTAAATTTTTTCCTTTAATTTTAATTTAATACTTACCACTCAACGACTGCATTCGAATATATTCGAGCGAACTAAGTCGGTCAGAATCCCCTTTTATTTATGTTATTGCAAAAAATGCAATTTTGATGAAAAATAGGGCATATAATTTTTGTAACTATAATAAATACAATTTTACAACTTTTTGTGCAATTTTTAATTTTAGATTTTTGTATGTTTCTAAACGAATTCTAAAACTATATATTTTCATATGTATATGTATATTGTTACCTAATAAATAAATCATCAAAAAATATGAATTTATCTTTCTTTTATATTTATCGGTCTCCAAGAAACTCGCAATCATAAATGGGGTCGTGAATACAAAAAGTTTAAGAAGCCCTGATATAGACCAATCTGCCAATAATTGGGAAAATTTTCGAAAGGGTCATAATAAATACGATACAGAAAAATTACGAGAGTAACCTCACACCCAACAGACTGCAATTCGGTTTCCGGAAACACCGCTCAACAGAGAACTCTCTGTTAAGGCATATTTCAATTATTCGCGAAAGCAACACCCTCTACTTCGACAACCTTTAGTGGCCGGTCATCCTCACCAGGCTGGCAACATCAAACTGCCCAGGTACGCTATACAGGTTAGTAGTCCAAAGCTACCTCAGAGGTCAATGACAGTGAGGACGAACCACACAGAGGCCACACGCCAAATGTGCAGGGGATGTCCCCAGGGATCAATTACCGGACCATACGCCTGGAATTGGTGCATTGATGGGTTTCTGGAGGTCGCCGACCTGATGACCTTGCCATCATGCGCGGCGATCCCAGAGCCCAACTAGTAAATTAATTCAGAAAAAATAAGCGCGGCACTTATCGATTGGTGCGCCAGATGCAAGCTAAAAATATTGGTCAATAAAACATTCGCGATCCTGCACAAAGGAACTTTAGACGTGGACAGAATCTCGATAAAAATTTTTGACAAAAGGATCAAATTCATCAAGGAGGTAAAATACCTCGGTGTACTGATCGACAAAAAATTAAACTTCTCCCGGCACATTAAAAACACGCGCGACAATATCTCAGCTTTGGCAACAGCACTAAAAAGTGTTGCCAAAGAAAACTGGGGTATTAAACAAAAAACGACAATGTTCTACTACAAAAGTTTGTTTCTGCCGATCATGACGTATGTAATTGGTACCACAGAATGACCGCGAACCATTTTCAGAGAAACCCGACATGAAGACGAGGATTCGAGCAGTCGCAAGGACGAGTACCAGAGGTTGGAAACTGTTGTCACTAGAGAATGGCAATCCAGGTGGAACCTGGAAAGCCATGGAAGGATGACAACAAAATTCATCCCGACTGTCAGACCAAACACACAAACCTCTCTATTTAAAAGATAAAAAAGTTTTTTGATAGAATGGCGAATGAGTCGTCACAACTAATTTGGGTTAATTGGGTAGAACCTCAAACCACTCTCCAAATGGAATCCTGCATACGGAATAAGAAAGATAGCAACAACTAGCTTTTTATACAGATTATTGTAAAATAATTTCTATTGTAATTTTACCAATAGTTGTAATCATTCACTCTGGAAAAATATTTGCTAATCGTGTCTATTATAATTATTAAAGTATTAAAGAGTATTAAATCCTTTGTTTTCTAATTCATAAGTTCTGCGTCGTATTAAATCGTTTGAAGCTGGCGGGCCTGACTGGAGAGAACAATCACCAACATCTCTGTTGACAACAAGGCCGCCGGAAGCAATCGATACTAATTTTTGTATCATTATAATTAATTGTATAATAAAGAGTTCTCATGGCCTCAACAACCGAAACCGAAAGATGACATTAAAATAAAAAATAAAAAAAATTGTTTGAATTTGAATGGCCAAACAATGGCACATGGCTACTGCCTATTCTCATTAATGGAAAAGTTTTCCTCGGGTTATTTTTGAATTTAAAACTATAATAAACTATATGAGTATAGGTTTATATTTTTTGATATACATATTACTCTTAAAAGGCTATTTCATTAAAATTTCCATTTCCTTTTTAAAATTAAACAAAAATTTAGCCCTTAAGTCGTTTTTTAAGAATGAGCAAAGAAAATCTTTAATTTGGCAAAAAATTCTTTTTGAAGGTGATCTGATGGCCAACAAAATAATACTATTTATTTTGTTGGCTACCTTATTTCACTTCAAAAATCTCCAGTCATCCTTCTTATTGAAAAAATTCTTTTTCTTTTGTTATAGACTTTGTATATTAAAATGTAATTTTTACTCATAAAATATGTACCAAACCGATTTAATAAATAACCTTTCATGGACTTGATAATAAATCTTCATTTGAAAAACCTTTTCCTTTTTCGCCACATAATGATGTGGAATTTTGCTTAATCCATGAGAGATGGAATTCTAATTTTTTAATTATGGACATTATTCGTTTTCTACCAAGTTGTTGGGCTCCGATGTCATTTTCGGGAAATTGTTTATCAAATTCTGAAGATGAAGAAGCTGATATTCTATGGTCTTTGTCGACAACTAAAAAAATAAAAAATATTTTATAGAAAGTAAGAGATGATGATTAAATATTTGATGGAAGGCAGTCAAATCAAAACAGTCCATGCCATATGATGATTGTTTACATCTTATTGAGAGACACGGAGAATGTCACTCGTACGGAAGACAGGAAAAATTTAAAAATTTTACAAATTAATTATAAATTATTATAAATAAAAATATAAATCATTTCGATAATATTAACATTTATTTAAATCATTTTTATATTATACTTTTGATTTGAGAAACGACGGTGTATTCATAAATGGATTTAATCAACATGCTCTGGATTCTCCAGGGACAAGCAAGAATACGGTCAAAATATCTTAAGATAAAATTTTTTTATGTAAGGAGGGAAAAGTAGTGTCCTTTCTTTTTCGTCCTCTGGACGCCCAAGGGTGTTATTTACAAAAAGCCATTTTTAAAAAAAACCTTATTTAAAATTAACAAATATGTACCTTTTTTAGCAGAGTGAAAAAGATAAATCATATCAGAAAATGCAGAGAGAATATAAAATGCGGGATTTAAAGAATCAGGTCCAAGAAGTAACGAATCGATATCACTTTGCAATTGTGACGGATTAGATCCAAACCCATTCTATAAGAAAAAAAAATTATAAAATTATAAAAAGAAAAATGTTAATAAAATATTTTCTATCGAGATTCCAATATAATAAAAGCTCTCACTTAATTTCATCTCTGTGGCTAAATAAGTTCCTTATGAATAAGAGGAGGAGATCATGGAGATCTTTTTCCATTTTCGATATATATATATATTTCCTTAGAGGTTAAAAAAAAATGGTTTTTCCTAGATCTTTTCGAAACTTTTTCTAAGATAGACTCCCTAGTTAAGAGGAAACCATATTCAGAATTCGTGTGAAATAAATCAATCATTCAGTTGTAAATGGTTCCTTCTATCTTGGAGAATGTTTTCATATTGTATAACGTTGATCATAGGGTTGTTCAGTTGCTTTTATTGTTCAATTGTTAGGACAAGCTAAAATTATATATTTTATATTATTTAAAGATGAATCCGAATTTTTTGGATGTTATTTTGGCTTTTGAGGGTAGATATATTACATTAAAAAACTCTATGAATAGCCCTATAGATTATTTAATCTAATTTTATTCTAAGTCCAATGTTATGAAATATGAGCTTAATAAATTTTCAAATGTTAGATCATTGCCTTTTTATGAATTTTTTTAACCTATATGATGTAAGAGAATTATCAACTCAAAAGAAAAAATCAATACTCGATTCTCCTTTGAGGATATCAATAAAAGAGAATGGTTAACGAAAATTTAAAATAGTAGCTAAACAAACATGTTAAAATAAATATATAATATGCGTATTCAATCGTTTGAAAAGATCCGCCCCGGGCTGCGTTAGTTCATGGGAAATCGAACAGAGGGTTTCATCCTATTTATTTATTAATTGCATTGACGGGTATTTATTCATTCACTTGTTAGGTTATTTATTTATTATCACCTATAATATAAAGTTTGCTCTTTTTTTGTAAAATTTAATGAAATGTTTTTTTCTTTTTATTTCTAGGCTTCAGTTATTGATTAACTCTGATGAAGAATGGCTGCCAAAAGAAAATGTAAACCCCTGACAATATCGGAAAAACGAAGATTAATTCAATTAGTTGAAAATGATCCGAGAAGAAAAAGGGATATTGCAACGGAATTTGGAATTACATCAGCCACTTTAACTTATATAGTCAAAAATAAAGAGACGATATTAAATAGCCCCGATGAGGAGAACGAGTATGTGTATAAACACAAATTGCCTGCTGTCAATTACGGTGATATTGAAGGATGCCTTACCGAATGGCTCAAATATGCTAAAGAGAAGAACATCCCGTTAACGGATATCACGTTAAAAGATATGGCTGAACATTTTGCTAAAGAGCTTGGTCGTTATGATTTCCGGGCAGATCCCGGTTGGATTGATCGATTCAAAATCCAACACGGAATTTCAAATAAATATGAAGAAGAGATCCCTGAGGGGGGCAAGGAATACGAATGTGAAAAATGGAAGAAGGAGATGTTGCCACAATTGCTTAAAGATTACAATCCAAATGATATTTTCAATGTCGATGAAACGACACTCTTTTTTAGAACACCCTCACATGAACAGAGCGAAAAAGAGAAGAATAAGGATTACATTAATGTAATGATGTGCGCAAATAGTACTGGGAGTGAGAAGCTCAAATTACTTGTGATTGGTGAGTCAAAGGAACCGAAAGGCCTTAAAGAAGTCCAATCACTCGTCTTTTACGACAGCAACAAACATCTCACAATTTCAAGTTCAATCTTTGAAAATTGGGTGTTTTATATCGATAGGAAATTTCTTGTTGCCAAAAGACAAATTCTTCTTATTGTCGCTAATAGCACTGAACGATCTAGAGTAGTGATCAAAGATCTCGTTTCTGTCAAAATAGTTTTCCTTCCTTCATATTTATCAGATAAATTAATGCCAATGAATTTGGGGATTATAGCTAAATTAAGAGAGAACTATGAAAAAAGAAGAGTATTAAGACAATTGATGAAAGTAGAAAAACATGGCGAAGATATGTCATTAATTGATTCAATTCGTGAATTGGTCAATTCTTGGGAAGAGATCACGTCTGTTACGATTGCTGAGGGTTTTCGTAAGGCTGGTATGAATAAAGAGAAAAAAGAAGAACCAGATGATCTTAAAATGAAATTAAATGAGGTGAAAGAGGAAGTGCAACTCTCTGAGAATGAATGGAATACTTTCAAAGAATACGCTCATTTTGATCCCTCCTTTGAGGAGATGTTACATGGCGAGCATCATGAAAAAATGGTGAGGGAATCGAGCCATCATCACCAAGTGGCTATGGAAATGAAAAAACAGAATCTCAATGGGAAACCAGATTGTCCTCTTTCAATGGCCGTTCCTGATTGGTCCAGAACAATGCAACCGTGGAAACAATGAATGATCTCATCTAGTTCATTATTATTAATCTAGGGAACTTTTCATTTATTAGAAAATAGATTATATATATAAATAGTTATAAAAATTCTTTGTAAATATTAAAAATATAAATTTATTCAAAAGAAAGGAAGATGGAGAGGAAAAGAGTTCCATAAAACCTTCTTTTTTTTTAAATTTGGATGTTTTCATTCATTTCTTTCTTTTAAATAAACCAGAGCTACAAACAAAATTTGCAAATCAAACTCCTATTGTAAAAATTATTTATTGAAAATAAACCGAATATTAGAAAGATTTCTTTAGTTCTATTTTTTTCGCCCAAAATTCTCTTAAAATCATGAAAAAAAATTTATTTTACAAGTGAAAGCATATTATATTATGAAGCATCAGCCTCAAGGGGTTTTTGCGTTAGCTTTTAATGCCCTCCACGAATGAGAGTTTCATAAAAACAGAACACCACAAATACTTTGAAAATCACTAATAAACAAATACATAATTATATATAAATAAATATAAATACATCCTAATAAATATCACAGAGGGATGAATATCTTATTTCTTAATAATTGATTAATAAATTGAAGTTTAATGAAAGAGAGGTTTTAATTAAATCAGAGCTACCAACAAAATCTAAACTCCTATTGTAAAATTTTGAAGTTTCTATTAATTTAAATTTATTTTATATTATTTTTTGAAAGTGTATAAAGATAGGAGATCTATCGATAAATAAAATTTTGAATATAATAGGTGAACCAACGCTTGGCAGATGTATTTAAAAGCAGTATTTGATAGTAATCGCTATGTTGGATGGATGTTTTTCGCATTCCAAAGCAATTTTGCATACTCATCAGGTAATATTATATCATATTGTGATACTGAGGGTGGATAGATGTTGGCCAAAATATTTGTTAATGATTTAAGTGGCATCTTAGAAAAAGTTTTGATTTTCCTAATCTTTATAAATTTATGTTATATTATAATATACTTTCTCTTCACGTCGTCATCGTGCTTAATGAAAAGGCCCTCGGTAGAGGAAATTGACCTCCATAATATATTTATTTATTAATATATAAAGTAAATGGCAATTATATGAGTGTTTCCACTTTAAACATTTTCATATATATATATATATATTTAACCTTTTTCTTTATTTTTGCGGTTTGTTTGCTCCTTCTATATATACAATATATAGTGGCCAGCTCGCCTTTTTCAGAACATTGCTATGCGCGTATGAGGAAGGAATTGATTGATATAGTGAGTGAGAAATTTTCTTTAAACAGAACATCTCTGAAGTTGGACATTCAAAAATTATATGCTGCAAATCCTTCTTTTTTCTGTGATTGAATATAGAGTATATTTCGTTGGATTTACAAATATAAGAGTTACCGTCGATGTAAAAAGAATATCTCAGTATATTTACAAATCTCATAATATAATATAAATTCTCTCAGATTGATATTTTCCTTTTATGAGGTTCAATTAAAGAACCATTTTTGGTTAACAAAATAAAGGTTTATAAAGCTTAAACAAATTATTCATTTGAAAAATCAAGTATGATCAAGTATAATTCGACAAATGAAATTTTAAATGACATAAATGTTTTTTGAAGCTCTGGAAAATTTCCTCTTGAGAGTTTAAATGGCCTTTAGTAATAAAAATTTTATTCCATACCAAACATTGTCTCCTTCAAAAAAAGAAGAATTCCCACTCAATGATCCACTCTTCGCAAGGAGTAGGCTACACGCCGGTGTTGAGAGAGTCCCTCCTCAAACTAGGACATCCTCCCTAATATAGGTTAGGTTGGAATAAAGGGACCAGATGGAATTAGATATAGGAGTAATTAGCTAGCTAGAAATGAATATAGGAGGAAGAGTTAGAGTTAGGAAATAAAGTAACTTCACGGAGTGCCGAAAGATGGCTACGGTCAGAGGGCGGCTGGGTTTGAGGTGTGTCTCCGTACATGAAAGCACCTCAGCTAAATAAACGGGGACCCCGGCAGTGAGTCTATACGATCCAAATGAAATGAAAATGATGAAATATTCATTAATCTTAATATCCAAGAATGATTCAATCTGTTATCTAGTAGTTCCATCATCAGATTTCCTTCATTAAAAATAAATATAACAATTCAATTTATATTAAAAAGAGAAAGAGATAAATATTCATTTTTAAAATATATCAAATGAAATATTTTTGACACTTTTTTGTTTTTAACCAGTTAAAGCTTATAATCCTGAGTTGAAGACAACCTAGGTTCAAATCCACCTTATCAAAAAAACATTCCATTGATCCATAGAAGAAATGGGAACTTATCCCACGATAAATATTTTGATATTATTTTGCCATTATTTATGATTATATAAAAATGTTATAAGCATATTTACAAGAGACAAATTTATTATACATACCTGTTGAGAAGATTGGTAGAGTGGATCTTCAACAGCGATGACAAACGATTCAAAATTCCTGGGAGGATTTCCCAGGCATCCAGAGAGAGTAGCAAGTGCATTGCTCGCCTGTCTAGGAGAGCTCTGATGATCTCCATTGCAATGTCTTACAACCAGAGTATAGCTTGCTAATATGTTGACTATGTTGAAACTAATTAGAGGCGATACTGGCTTTTTCTGAAACAAAATCAATTTTGTGAGAAATAATGGACTTAGTTATTTAAAAAATAAATTTATGGATCCCATGGGAAGGTTGACATTTTCGAAAGTAGTTAGTGATTTAAAAAAAAAATTGAGTTTGAAAGATAAATGGTCTCAGATTTGAATGGATATAAATAAAATTTAAATTCTGGTCCTAAAAATTAATAGCGTTCATTGAAGAAAGTCAAGGATATAAATACACTGGTGTGAAGCTGTTCAAAAAAATATATACACCCTTTAAAATAGAATAGTTGCTATAATATTATAACTATTCCCTTTATATTGCTGTAATAATATAGCAGCTATTCTATTTTAAAGTGTGTATAAACACCTCTGAATTATAAACAAGAAAAGTTCCAGCCAATATGGATGGTTGACAACGAAATTAAGATAATAAGAGATTTGTTTTCTTATTCCCTTTGGATACATTCAAAATAAAATTTAATTGTATGTTGTTATTTTGTTGATTAAAAATAATAAATAAACAATTTGAACAAAATTTTATTTTATTTTTCAAAAACTTAAAAACTGACAATGCCTTGGGATTTTCGTGATATTAATGTAGTTAGAAAGTCAGTTAGATTTAATCATCATCAGAATGAGGGTAAAAATTTGTTTCTTCTAGAAATAAAATTGCGGATTTTGAAGGATATACACAGGTGTCACAGGAAGAGTCAAAAAGGCGAAAAAAAAAAGATGTTTTGATAAAAAAAGAATAAATAGATATTTTTGTTGTCCTAGGTTAACTGAAATAACTTTAGAAAATGAAAAGAAATATGAAGAGTTAGAAAAGGAAATTTCGCAAGTAAAACAAACTTGGAATGTTAAGAATGGAAAAGAAATTAAAGTAGAAAATGAATACAAATTATAATAAATATAGATTTTAAGAAAAAATTTCTTAAACCCTTCAATGGCGATATCATTAGGGCTAACTTATATTCCAAATTATATAGTGAGAAACAAAAAGATGAGGAATCTCTAGAAGAATTTATAGAAAAGAAATTCTTATTAGTCCCCAAATTGAAGAAAAATTATTGACTATTAATTTCTCCAAATATCGCAATTCACTTAAGAAATAGTAGTTCTTTTGAAAATTTTCTTAGTTTTATTGAAATAGCAAAACAGATTAATCAAGACTTTGAAAAAATTAAGCATATAAATTTAAAATTCAATTGTTATAAATGCAAAATATCAGGTCACTAAGCGAATTCAAGTTTAGAAAAAAAATCGGGAAACGAGAAGAGGTGGGATAGCACCTCCCCCTCTTTAAAATTAAAGAAATATTACTGTCCCTAGAGTTAGAAGTGGAGGAAAAAATACAAACAAAAGGAATTATAGTCCCTGGGGCAAAAAGAAATTTTATTTCAAATGGCTTATTGAAAAAAATAAGGGCTGAATTAGAAAAAAACGAAGAAAGTGTACAATGTGTTATAGAGGCATTTAAATTTTATTCATTGGGTAAAATAAAAATAATCATTAAAATTAATAATTACGAAGAAAAAATAGAATTTTATGTAGAAGAAGGAATGAATTGTGAGTTAATTTTAGGCTTGGTTGAGAAAAGGAAAAGCGTTAATTGATCTCAATTAAGATACAAATATATTTTGGGACCTCTTCAAGAGAATTAGCATTTTTTTAAAAGAAAATATCAGTTGAAAAGACATTAGATAAAAATATAAAAAAAATTACAAAGGAATATAGAAGGAAAAAAGAAAAATTATTTTAACATTAGAAAAATTTAGTGATATTTTTGATGAGCGATAGGTGAAACAAAAACAGTAGTTCATGATATCAAATTAACAAATGACACTCCGGTAAAATTAAATCCATATATATTTATACACCAGATAAGAAAAAATTTATAGAAACGCAAATTATCTCCAAATGTTATTGTAAAAAAGAAAGACGGAACTTTAGGCTCTGTGTTGATTATCAAGATCTTAATTTAAGAAATAAGAATGATGCTTATTCAATGAATAATTTATTCAATTCGGGAGTTAGGACAAGCTAGCATCTTTTCTACTATAGATTTAAACTCAGGATACTGGCAGTTAATAATGAGAAACAAGTAAGGAATTGACAGCATTTTCAACCCCACTAGGATTAATGCAATTTAAAATAATATCTTTTGGTTTAAAAAACGCTCCTGTTACCTTTCAAAAGTTGATGGAAATTCTCTTAAGAGGATTAATTTCAAAATTTTATCTCGTCTATTTGGATGACATAATAATTAATCTAACCCAATTCCCAGGAAGAGCACAGTAAACATGTATAGTTTTGGAAAAACTGGGGCAACATGGGCTAATTTGCGATCTAGAAAAATGTAAATTTGCTGGAGAAAAAATAGAATATTTGGGGCACAAAATTAATAGGGAAGGAAATACTAAGTTGCTTGAAAAAGTAATAGAAATTTTGAACTTCCGGGGAGCAAAAAAAGTTAAGGATTTGAATAGATTTATTGGATTGATGAATTGGTATTCGGAATATATTCCAAAGTTTTCAGAAAAGACTATCCCATTGACAGATTTATTGAAACAAATTTCGAAATGGGAGTGAGAAGATAAAGAAAAATAGGCATTTTTAGAAATAAAGAAATCTTTTCGGCCAGATTTTTCAAAAAAGTTATATTTACAAACAGATGCTAGCGAGGGCGGAGTCGGAGCTATGTTATTTCAGCTTGGTGAAGAAAGCCCAAATAGAAGAAAAATGATATCTAAGATATCATATTAATGAAAAAGAATGCCTAGCTATGTGGGATATAAAAAAATATAGAGTTTATTTGGAGCATGGACATTTTATTTTAAAAATAGATAATAAGGTGTTAGTGTGGCTAAATAAAATGAAGGATTTTTCAGCTAAGTTAACAAGATGGTCCTGGTTATTACAAAGTTTCATATTTTC
>JAAAKE020002266.1:0-10000 GCA_010014785.2 Anisolabis maritima
GGGGGCAGACACAATACGGGAAGCGGTGTAAGAAGCGGGGGGGGGAGGCTGGGTTGGGGCAGGCACGCCGTGGAGGGCCGCTTGAGGAATGAATATTTTAATAGGCCTCCGGTGGTAATGACCCTCCGCGAAACAGAGAGACAAAGGGCGAAGGGCTCCGCCCCGTTCAACTAACTCAGTGCCGTTTAATTCAATTCCATCGAGTTTGGTCTCCACTTTGACTCCTCGCCTTTCGCTCAATTGTTTCTTCTCTAAAATGCTTCTCATCCGATTAGACAAATCTATCCCCTCCTCATTCCACTATCTACACATCAAATATGTATTAGTCTTGTAGAGCAGTATTACACTGTATAATTACAAATGAAAGGTCCCTCTCCCTCTCTCTGTCCGAATTGATTAAAGCCTATACTAATGGAATTGTAAACTTGGTTGGTCCTAATTGATGAATAAGATCACAGACAACATGTACATATTATGGAATTATATACATAGTTTTATAGTAAGACAAATTCTCTTTTTCTTGGGAATCTCCAAAAACCAAAAAATAAAAAAAAAATCGAATTTTAAAATTCCTATTCATTATAATAGTAAAGAAATGATGTTCAGGGATCAAATACATTTATTCCTTGGTACTTTATTTGCACGGTTCTCAAAATTAAAAGCTAAAGTTCATATATAGCTGATTTTTTAAGTCTTTTTCAGCATCTGAGTCCTTAATTATTAATTGGTTGTCTTCTTTAAGTTTTTAGATATATTTCTATATTTTTCTGATTTTTTTTATTTATTTTATTTTATGTTGAAACAAATAAATTTAACTCACGAAATTACTTTGATTTCTATTTACACGGTTTTCTCACGATCCATGTAAATCAGGGGGATGAAATTTTAAACTTAATCTATCCTAATAAGGTCACAAACAACGCATAAATATTTCTGAATAATATTCATAGTTTTATAATTCTGATTTTGCATGGGTATCACAAAAAAAAAAGTATATGAATATTTCTATTTAAATTAAAATCTATAATTATTTGATTATTTTTTTTAAATAATAAAAAATTTTTTTAAATCACATAGTTAAAATATTACACTGTTCTTTGTTTTTGCATTTCATCATTCTTCAGTATAACTGTTGGTAGGATGCTTTCTTAATTTTAACATTCCTTCCACTTCTATATTTCTTCAAACATCAGAAATTAATTAAGGATTTGTTATCAATGAATTTTTATTTAAAGAACAAAATCTATGTGGGCTCGACCATCCCATCTGCAAGTTTCGCTATTTTCTTTTCCACTGAATCTTTAATTTTGTTATACGATATTTTAATAAAATTATTATTCGATTTCAGTCCATATTTGAAAGTAATCTTAATAAAAACAAATTCAGAAAAAATCCATTAAATTCAATCGAACATTCTTTTTTCTAAACATAAATTTTTCATTCAGGAATTTGATTAAAAAAACCTTTTCAAGTTTGAAAAACCTAACTCTGTCTCTTGGGAAACATATATTTTCATCCACTCCTTTTTTTTTTAATTCGGAATTTTTCATTATAGGAGGAAAAAAATTTCACAGTTTAAAAAAAAGTAAATTTTTTTTTTTTACGAGATAATTTGATTAAAATTTATTTATTTTCGCTTGAGTGGTAAGAGGAAAGAGTGAATTATGTCGTATATGGTTAAAATTCTCTGTCTTTAATTTTCTCATTTTTTGTAAAATTAATTTAGTTAGTTCTTAGAAATTCCTAACCTAAAAATGAGGGAGATAACAAACAAATATTTTAGAAGAGAATATTTTGAATGATAAATATTTCATCCCCTTCTACAACACAAACCGAAAAGACATTTTTCTTCAACCAACGCCATTGCATTAAATTAACATCTTTTTATCGACTTTATTGTATTGAAATAATATAAATTTTGACAAAGAATCGTTCTTTTGAACTAGTTCAATCCTAAAAGATTCATCAAGATTTAATAAAAATTTTACCCCTATAATTGAATAATCAATACTGTGTCTATATTGTATTATAATCACATCGATATAAGCTATAGTATAATTGAGTAAATGTTGGATTCCATATCTCACCCTTCGGATAGTTTAGTTATTGATTAATCCTATAATGGAGCCCGTTATCAGGTTGTCTTCCTAAGAGTAATCCCGTTCGTTTCCTTTACTAAGAACAAGTTTCTAAAGTTTCTTGTTTCATGAAAAGATATTTCTAGATTGAAATTTAATAGGGGTGTAGAATAAAAAAATTTTTTTCTTTTAAAAGAAAGAGCAAAAAAGAAAAAAGACAAATCATCCATCATGGAAAAGGAATTGGCGAAACTGGAGCTGGAGAATTATAAAGCCTCTTGTGTAATGGATGATCCGGTGTTAAAATTATTTATATATTTGGAAAGATTTAATTAAGATTTTATCTTCGGAAGGGTCACACACATATTTTCTTTTATAATTATTATTTAGATAGTCAGCAGTAAAAAAGAAGTTTCGTATCGGTAGGATGTTAACCTTTTTTGTTCAAAGATTCAAGATCTAAGCAAAAAATTACATGAATTTTACTATAAAATACTTTTCCCAAATATACTACTATCCATTATTTACTCGAGGTGACTAACAAACTCCGACTTCTGGCCTTAACTGACACCCATTAAATTATCTACCTTTGTATGTTTATTTATATTTTATATTTAACGATATTTCAAAATTTTGATGAATCTCCACAAATTGCTAATTCTTCATTCCTATTTGAGTAAGTGTTAATGTTATCCAATTGCATAAGTATTGTAGTTTTGAATAAATATACTGAAATTTATTTTTTACCTAAGAGCTAACTCTTATATTATTAAATTAATGCACTAAGTATAATCAAAGAAAAATGATGATTTGCAGTATATAATTTTTTTAATGGCCATTATTTAAAAACTTTAGAGACTTTTTGCTCAAAGGAAAAAAATTTCCATCTACTTAAAACCGATTGAAGAACAAGAGAACAATGGTCAATATTCTGCCTAAGGCTCTACAAACGAGGGGATTTTTAATAAATGAATAATTCTCTTACTCACAAATGTCTTATAAATAGAATTCCGAGGTCCCCTATATACTTGGCATTTTTTCGGGTTCCTTCTATTAAATATTATAATGGTAAACATATCACCTCACACTCTTATAATGGTCATTGGGTTTAAATTTTTTTATTTTATTTAAAACTTTGGCAAACCCTGAAATAATAAATCAGAAAACTAATAGAGTTAAAAATAATGAACTCTAATAATTGTTAAATTCAACCTTTGATATTTATGTAAAATTTAATATTTTTATAGAAATGCAAAAAAATTTTTTGTGTTTGCATAGTTTTTTCTACTCTATAATTATTCTATTTATTTTTTTCATACCTTGAATATTTTTTCTTATAATAAAATTTTAATATTTAATTAGCTAATGTTTTCATATAGGGCTTGTAAGAAAAAAAAATACAATCATAAAACTCACTCCCATAAAAATAATTTAACTAATTTTCCTGAATTGTTTTATTTTTATATGAAACATAAAACGACAATTTTATTTTCTTAATAAAAAGTTTTCGTGTTTTTTTAATAAATATGTTTATTAATAACACCGTGCTATTGAAATTGTAATTAATAGCTTTATTATTAAATAATTAAAAAGCTACGCTTATGATATGATATGCATATTTATTTTCAATTTATTAAATTCACTAGGATTCTATTAAGAAAAATTAAATATGAATTTGTTGGTCGTAACTAAATTTTATTAACCTATCAACATTATCTCTTTATATTTTTAATTCGATTTATTTTCCCATCCTAAGCGACCAAAATTTATTTATATTACATCGACTAATATAAATAAATAAGCATGGAGTCTAAATGGACTCAGTGACGAAAATACTTAAAAAAATTATAATTTTTACTAGCTATGTAGCTCTACTTTGTAGGACCATACACCTAGTCAGGGAGCTCTGATCATTATAATATGATTCACCTTATTGTTAATTTAATTCAAGTGATAAGCCTCTACTCTATTAAACTCTAAAATTTGAAGCGTTTCGGCTTTAATTTAATAATGCCGAAACGTCTTAATATCGTAAAGGCTGCCTGCTCCTTCCTCCTTACCACCTTACTATTTCGCAATGAATTTAATTATTGTTGTGTATTCTTTTTTTTCCAAATTTTTTTTTTTGCGGGATTTAAATGCGGTCAGACTGACAGTGTTTGACACGCATTTTAAATTTACCATAGATTTTGATATTTTATGGGATATATATATATACAAGTGTTCGCAAATTATGATGCTTCCTTTTGATAGATAACCAAATTAACAGATAAATAGCGCCTGGTTGCCTAATCTCAGGCGTATTTCTTTTTGTCTTTATTCTTTACTTATGGGCAGTTCATATTAAAGAAAAACATCTTAATGTGAAGGATGCGTTCCAAATTTTTATAACGTTGTATTCTCTGCAAAAATATGCCATCGCAGAAAAATAAATACAATTTATTACATTTTATGAAATTAATTTAATATATAACTTAGAATTACATAAATAATACAAATGTTTGATTATAAAATTAAATAAACAGATATATTCACCTTTGAAAACTCAAATTCATATGAATTTAAATTCAATAAAAAATTTATAGTTTTCGAATAAAAACTAATCATGATCATATAATTTGCATATATTTAAACCAATTATTGTTTTAAAAAAAATTAATTTTAGAACAGAATAAAAAAAAATTGAACGTGATTGAACACGAAATTTATTTAATTATAAATAAGCAATCTGCATTTTTATAGTACAGTCCACGTCAAAACCATATAACCTCCTTCCCAATTTCTTTATATCTCAGAATCTAAGAATTTTTTAAATATAAAATAGATAACCAAGCAAGTTTGTTCATTAATTATTTACAGAAAAAATATTTAAAATTTGAATAATATTAAATGGGGTAGGGTTAAATGAGGTATTACTGTAGTAGAAAAAGGCCTGTCGCAAGGCATATTTAATAAAAAGGGAGGAGAAAACCAATCTCAGGCAACTTGTAGTTATCATAAAATTTTTTCTACTATTAAAAATATTAAATATTAATAAATAAATCTCCTGTTTTTTCCGGTAAACTGAGAATAGACTTTTCTCTCTCGTGTATGGGCTTTCAATTTATTTAATCATCCATTAATTATATTAATATTTTAAGTTTCACTGAGCGTCCATGCTTTTATTTTTTGCCATATTCAACAGTTTTATTTTTAAATATATTTTCCTCTTTTTTTTTATTTTAAATAAATATTTTTTTTTTTAAATTTTATATTTTTTAGTCCTATTTATTATTATTATTTTGTTCAATATAAATAATGTATAAATTAAAATAAAATATTTTCAGAGTTTTCTAAGTTGGCTATTAAGAGGCGTTGCAATCACCGGCAATTTAAATTTATGAATTTTGTATAACTCTTTAAATAGATTGTTAGTAAAAGACACAAACATTTTTTTTTTTTTTTAAAGTTGCTCAAAATAATGAATAGAACAATTTTACACATGAGTATTTTTTCGTTATACTTAAAGAGAAATTTTGATTTTTCAGGTTTGAACTTTTAATTGGGCCGTTTTTTCACTCGTTATATTTATAATATTGTTTGGAAGTGAGTGTAAAATTTCAGATCTCTAAATATTTTAAAAATTGACTACAATATGTTGCCACATACGCGCGCACACACAGACACACACACACAAAGCAAGTTAAATAAAAGCGTTTAAAACTCTTCTCTTCTATTGATACTATATGGCTAATATGCGGCTTTAAAAACAAACTAAAATTCTTCATCAGTTACTCTTTCTTCTAAGATAATTTCTGAAAAGTTATATAGTTATTGACTACACTTTTAATTAAACTTTAAATTATCAAAAAGCACTTTAGAGTACATAGACCAAATAAAAAAAAAGGAAAACATGATGAATGAAGATGCAAGAAATTTTTTCCATTCCATTTGATTCACAAAGCGAGGAGTTTTAATGTTAAGAGTGGGGAGGGAGGGATGACAAAATATAAGATGACTTTATAAATGAAGCCTATTATGTAGGGTCTGAAAGGATCTGAGGTGGAGGCAAAGCCGGGTTTAAGAGCATCTGCCCTCTTTCTCTCATTTTCTCTCTCTCTCTCCCTCCTTAGCAATACTTTTGGTGAAAAATGGCCGGTCGCTAACCAACCCGCCATTTTATTAGGAACGTTTCGCTGTTTGCCATTGGGGCGACACTTGTTGACGCGATAATTCACTTCCTCTTTGCCTCATTGCCGTCATTTGGTCTAGTCACAATCACAGCAACAACAATAGTAACAACTGCTACAGACATCTATTGGAGAACTTCTCTCTCCCTCTCTCTTCATCGATTTCCCACTTCTTCTTCTCCTTCTACTTTATTCTTGCTTTTTCTTTGCTTTCTTTTCACGTTTTAGAAATCACAATTTATGACCTGAACAATTGTCATCACTTCTTCCACAAAAGAGGGAAAGGAAATATATTTAACTCTCCTACTTATTTATTATTCGTTTTTTTTTTTCGAGCATACATGCTTAAGAAATCAAATTTATAATGAAGAAAAAGCTTTTGTAGATGAAAAATGAAGATATCATTAAATAATTATTAATTGTACGCTGAAAAACATCTGATTAAGTCAGAATCTCTGTCGAAACATCGTCATTAAAGCGTAAATGGAATTATTTTAATAAAAAGGCGGCAGATTTCTTCTATCAAATGCTTGCAAAAACACCAGTGTAATCAAATTTTTGAAATTAAATTTAATTATAAAATTATTTATATACTAAGAAATCTTCAGATAGATTCGATTTAATTTCCCGTCCCAGAGGCACTTAGATCATCACGAATTGGGCCCTTTGTGCCTGTTACTGAAGGGGGAGTGGGGGTTATCTCCCACTCTTCTACTTCGGAGGAGTCTTTTGACCAAGGTGAATATTTTTTTCCGGCAAGCCGAACGTGAACTTGTTTTTCCAACTTCAAATTCGTTATCCGATTAGCCTCTCGCATCCTGAAATCTTCAGATTATAATAATCAGTGCCTGACCCTTGGAGCAGAGAGTTGTTTCACAATCCAAAGGTTTACTTTAGCAATAAAATTAAAATTAAAAATAAATGGCTATCAATTCTGATAAGCACTAAGGGGCTCACACCTATTGAGTAAGTGAATGGTGACTACGAGTTTTCCGAGCTAAGACTTCTCTCATCGACGATGAGTCGGCTTGCTTCCATTCCAATCACATCCACTTTAAAATGCCAATAACGATTATCAAAAATGAAGTAGGCTTAATTTATATAAATATACACGGTTAACATTTATTGTAAATAAAATAAAAAATTAGATAATACTTTAAATAAATAGCTGAACCTTAGTTGTTACAGTGTTTAATCTTGTGTGTGTTTGGATTTAAAAAAAACACTTCCTCATGGGCTTATAATATTAAATTTCATAAAAATCATAATATGAAATAGACGGCGGTTTACAGTCAAAGTTTAAAAAAAATATTTTAATTAACAAACATTTTTTTTTGTATAAACGTTCAACTCCTGATTTTCTACTATTAAGAGTTCTTTATATATGCATTTTCAATATTTTATATATTACTCATCTTTTTGAAAGAAATAATTGTTAATAGCAACTGATAAGTGTCGAAACGTTTGTTAATATTGTTGCCAAAAAAGTTTGGTCGCCCTTTATTTCATATTACATATGATATTGATCTAACCACTTCTTTGAATTCCATTTTCACAAAACTTTATTCAACCGAATTTAATCCCTAGCCTAATAATATTCTTTGAAAAAACGATTTTCTTGTGGATATATAAGTTTATTTGATTTGAAATAAGAGAAACTGAATGTCCAAAACTTTTTTTTAATAGATGATATATTTACACATAAAATTCATATTTATGATTATTATTAAATGTTTGAGAAATTCAAACTTTTTTAATTTAAGTTTTCTTTTTTCTCAGATTAATATTTTTTAAATAATACAAAATAAAAAAAAAAAAAAAAACGCTAATATTTTCCTATACAAAGGTATATATGAATATACATATATAAACCTCAAACTAAAATAAAATACAAAATAACTTTGCTATCATTTTAAAGTTGATAGGAAACTTTTGTGTTTCTCTCTCTATCAATCTCTCTGTTTTCAACTTGGATATAAAGAAACTTTACAAAATACTTTCGTGCCAATCATTCATTAACAAAATTTATCTTGAAGAAACCTTACGGGGATCGAAATAAGAAATAAAAATTATTAAAGAAACCTGCAAGTTTTTTTTTTTATAGTTTTTATTTTATTTATTTTTATAGTTAATTATTATTTTTTTAAATTTTTTAAATTTAATTTTAAATTTACTTATAGTTATTTTATCATAGACTAAGATAAAATTTATGGACATAATTTAGAAAATATAAGCAAAATTTTCTAATTCGTCAAATTATAATGATTCGAAAATTTTATTCATTGTTCTTTCCATTTGTCCATTATTTTTATTTATAAGGTAATAAATAAAAATAATGTAATATACCCTCTATCAAATTTTTTCTAAATTAATAGAGCTTTTTAAAAAGTTTTCCTACACAAACTAAAATTAATAAAAAAAGAATATAATTAAAAAGAAAAATTTTTACTAAGTTAGGCCAAATAAATTCTAAAAAAAAAAAATTATATATATACTATATTTATATTATATATTATATACAAAATTAGAAAGAATAAAACTTATTTCAATTCATTTTCCTATAATTTTTAAGTAGCCTTTGTGTTCCTGTTCGTTAACTCTGAATTAGTTCCATGATCTAAGGGTCGCTTCTCTTCTCTAAGCGGTGAAATACATACACTCTCATAGGTGAAATGGTGAGTTCATGAATGGTAATCTCTCCAAGCTTCAAGTGTTTTTTCTAATCCTTTTATCTCAGTTTTTTGTCTATTTCCCGTTATTCTGTGTGGGGCGGGTCTTGTTTTCTCCACTCGTGTCTTTATTTCCTTTAAATTAAAGGAACAATATAGCAAAGAATAAAAAAAGAAAAATGAAAGATAAAAATTGATTGGCTTGAGAAAATTCCAATTAAAATAAATAATCTTTCAATCTTGGTTTATCTTTCAATAAATTCAGCTGGAAAATCTTGAAGAAAATTTATTTATAAAAATTATAAATTAAAATCACGTAGCTATATAATGTTAAAATATTAAAAAAAAAAATTGTTCGATTATTTTATGATCTTCACTCAGACTTTCCTTTTTTTTTTGGAGAATGAGAGCTCATTGAGAGTCGTTGAGAGCATCCCTTGTGTATGGCTATTATCTTTTAAGTCTGGACCCATCTCGACAACCCACGTCAGCGAATCTTCACCTCCATCTCTTATATTAATTTGCTCAAGTTTTCAAGTTTTACCATCATGTCCTCTCTCTCTCTCTCTCTCTCTCTTAGTTCGCAATTGGCACAATAAAAATTCAATGTAATTTTTTTTCCGCCTATTATTTATCTAAGGACTTGAAAAGCGGGAGCCAATAAATTTTCCGCCGTCGGAATATTCTTTATTTTTTTTTTTTTTTCTTAAACAGAACAAGGGTGTGGTTGGTGGCTTAACTTTCCAACTAATAATAATAAAATGAATCAAATAACTTAAGGAAAGTTTGAGAATTATTATTTTTTTAATCGAAGCGGTTGGCACACTCCCAAATTACTGGACTCGGCCTATTAAAATTTGTTTTATTTTCTGCTTTAGTGGTAGGAGAAAATTAAAGGGATAAATTCGATATTTATATAATTTTTTTTTTTTATAGTGCCTGTGTTTTATTTTGACTATGTTCTAAACTTTTGTCTGGGTTAATATATTCACCCAGAGAATGACTTCTTTAAAAAAGCAAATGCAATAACAAAGTTTTCCAGTTGGAAAACTTAGGGGTGAAAAAAGTATTGTGAGGAACATAC
>JAAAKE020002288.1:0-11292 GCA_010014785.2 Anisolabis maritima
AGTTAGCTACATATTAGACTGCTTGAAGTTTCGTGACGACAAAAACCGAACGGACTTTTTGGCCAACCCAATAGAATAAATTACTAATAGAATTATATGTTAGATCTAGCGAGATCTTACGAGAGCGCACTCGCAAGGAACGGACTGAAGTTAGCTACAAATTAGACTGCTTGAAGTTTCGTGACGACAAAAACCGACGGACTTTTTGGCCAACCCAATATTTTTCACTTGCAGAAAAACCAGACAGACAGATCAGACTTTACAGGTTTAATACATACAATCGTATACAGGTTATAAGCGGCTTTGCGGATATACAGATCCCTAGCAGTTTAGGAGTATAGAGTACAGATCACTGTATATCCATCAGACCAGTCCTGATAATTGCAGACGACAAGTTTGATCAGACCAGTTCTGATACCTGCGAAGTCAGCATTTGAACACGTGCGAGCATCAGTAGCTGCATCTGAGATCGAGAAGATCCTCCCCTCAATTCTGCGAGACGGCGTCCCGGAGCAAGCAGTAGCATTCGTCTCCGGCTCTCAGATATATGTTCACTTATTTTATATTAGTTTTTCCTCGATTCGTAATTCTATACCAAATTTATTTCTTTTCATTTCAATTTATTTAAAGTTTGTTAGTTAAACTCAGGTAAAGGATATAGACTCATTTAAAAGATATTTTCAGTGAAAAATATACTTTATTTGGGCGGCACGAGGTCAGTGAATCCATTAAACTCTAATATCTATATAGTCGAAACTCGTTCCTTTTTTACAAGTGATCTTGTAAATTAGGAATTTAACTGTGTATATTATTTAAATAAGTATCTCGCCTTTTGTTCAGACATTAACTTTGTTAAGATTAGTTTTAATAAATTATATATATTTTTGTTTGGAAAAGCCAGTTTTATTAATTGTTTTCTGTCTGACTTGCCCCAGATAGAGGATTACAGTTTGTTCAAACTTCAAGGAAAACTTCCTTCAACAAACTTTAATCAAAAATATTGAAATTTCAGATTTATAAGAGTTTTAAACGTGGTCAGAACCTGCAATTAATTCTATTTAATTTCTTCGAAATTATATACACTTATATTTCCTTACGCGGAAAAATCATTCGGATATTTATAAAAATATTGGGGTACCACGCGGTCTATAAATCCACTCTTAAAGCTCAAAACTTTATATTTGAAATTTCCCTCCCCTTTAATTGAGCCAATCTCAATTATTGTGAAAATTGTTTTTAAACTTATACACCTCTCATCAAATGAAGCCGAATATATGAGTCTCTCGGACGCATCGAAATAATCAATTTATTTATCTACAAAGATTTTTATCTGAATTAGGAGTAAAGATAGATGGAAAAACTTCTATTTAAACAGATAATTTATGCGTTTTGAAACTTGCCGAAAATTCTCTACATCATACAAGAAGCAAGCATATATTCGGTATCATTTCGTACGACAAATAATAAAGGATTGAAAAGTTTCCATAAAACATATAACGACAAAATTAATGGTTGCCAATATTCTCATGAAACCATTGTTTAAGCCGAAATATTCTAACTAATGAAAATGTTTGGAGTGACCATACATGATCTCGAGGGGAAGTGTTATGAAAAGTAGCCTATTGGATGATCCGCCGTTGGAATCATACTTGCGTTGGAACACGGCATCCTAAATGTTCTTATTGGAAGTAAAGTTCTGTCGTTTTACAAAGAAAACATTTGAATCAATTTATAAATATATATGTTTAATATTATTCAATGATATAATTTCCATTATTTGTACCACTTGTTGCCATCTTTCAGGTAACTTGTCAATTCCCCTTTTGTAAAAGTTCTCGCCCTTGGAGTGAAAATAGCCAGCAACTGCCTTAGAAATATTTTCGAGAGAATTAAATTTTTTTCCCTTTAGATAATTTTGCAGAGATCTGAATAGGTAGTAATCAATTGGTGCAATGTCAGGTGAATATGGTGGGCGACTAAGAACTTTCTATCCCAACGCATTAAGTTTTTGTTGTGTCACCATTGCAGTATATTGTGCAGCATTATCATGGTGGAAGACGATTCCTATTCTGGAGGCTAATACTGGCCTTTTTTCTTTGATAGGTGCATTCAATTTATCAAACTGGATACCCTACACATTGACAGTTTTTCTTTGTTTCAGTAACTCGTAATACACTGGTTCTTTTCGGTTCCACCAAATACAGAGAAGTACTTTTCCTTGATGAATATTTGATTTTGCAAGAGTTGCCGATGATGTTCCAGGTTTACAGTAAGCTTTTCTCCTCTTAATATTCTCGTACAGAATCTACTTTTCATCTCCAGTCAGCTTGTCCAAAAAGGGCTCCTCATTGTGTCTAATGAGATGTGATGAACATATTCTTATACGATCATACAAATTCTTTTCAGTCAATTCGTATGGGACCCCAATGCTTTGCTCTAAGACAAACCCAAGACATTTATTGTAGTCTCCAACAGTTGTATGATGAACTCTTCTACAATTTCTCTAGTTGTTAAATGTGGATTATTCTCCAACATGGACCACAAAACATCATTATCGATCTTGGACGGTCGTCCAGATCGATTACCTTCTTTGACACTCGTCCCCGGGAGGAAATTTACTAAATCATCTTTGACAGATACGAACATTTACAACATCTCTTCCAAATACTGCATATAAATTTTCATATGCAACCGATGCGTTGCTTCCTCTCTGGAACTCATACAAAATACAATGTCGTAAATACACTTAATCCACTGACATCTTCTTCACTCTAAATATCACAAGTAACTGATGAACGGTATAAAAGAACTCCTTTTATTTTACACAGCAAGTAAAAAAACAAATAAAATTCCCAATGACTCACTAGCAACATGTGTTTTTGATTTACAAGCAAAATTAACTGCTTATTTAAAATACGAAAGAATTTTTCATCCATTCTAATATAGTATTTGTTTATATTCCAATCACATAATTTTTATCTTGTTAAATAAATTATTTAAATTTATTTAAGCCCTCTTTTATTTCACAAAACTCAACAGTAACAATTCAAAGCAATGTATTAGATGTACTGGCGAATAATGGCCAGAGTCATGTAAATTCAAAAAAGCAACCTGTCTGCACTGCAACAAAAAGGGCCATAAGAACGCTTTTGTTTCTTTAAAAAGGGCGATGGGAAAAGAAAAAAGAACCGCCTCAAGAATCGAAAAAGACACTAAATGAATTTGACGATAAGTATAAAACCGATAAGTATTAACCTTTACCTTACCAAGGTTTTAAATATTTAAATTTATTTTTAGAGGGAGTAAAAATTCTTTTGGAAATAGAATCGGGTAGTGGCTACACCATTGTCTCTAAAAAAAACTTTCTAAAGATTAAATGCAAAAAGAGAAATTCATCTTGGTTCCTGTTAAACCTCATTGAGACTAACATGGCAAGTTACTAGAATTGTTAGGTGATTGCAACATACACATTAAATATGGTCAACATCACCTAACTCTGTCGTTGCAGAAAAGAGACGGACCTCTTTAGTCAAAATTTATTTGTTACTTTTGGGATTACATTATCTAGTGTTCATCAGCTTTCACTCAAGAAAAGGAACAACATCAATTGTTTCGTTGAATTCTCAGAAGTTTTCGAAGATGATTTGGAAAAATTTCATGGTCCTCCTGTTTAATTCCAAATGAATTCGGACCTCAGCCGAGTGGTTCTAAAGACAAGAAGAGTACCATTTGCATTTAAGCAGCGTGTTGAATACGAATTAAACAAATTGAAGCAATAAGGAGTTTTAGAGCAAGTAAATTAACCGAAGTGAGGATCCCCGATTGTGAAGTTATCAAAAGGGACGGAATGATTCGCATCTGCGGAGATTACAAGTCTACTTTGAATATGATATTAAAAACCGATATAATTATAATACCGTCTATTTCAGAATTATTTTCGTCACTGTCTGGGACAAAGATTTTTGGAAAAATATTTCTTTCTCAAGCTTATCAAAAGCTGCAGATATTAATAAATGAAGAGACAGTCCAGGCGCAAACCATCATCAATCATAGGGACTTTCAAGGTAAAGCGACTTCAATTCGGAGTACCTATATTTTCCAAAAATTTATTTGGATTCGACTTAGTGGTATTGAGGGAATATACCCTTTTTTTGATGATATCTGATCACCGGACGATCGGTCGAAGAATTTGAAAGCCATAAACGGCAGGTTCTCAAAAGGTTAAAAGAAGACCGTCTTTGAGCTAAAATAGAATGCATGCATTTTTAATGCATATTCCACTGTTTTCCTGGGACATTATAAATGCACAAAAGAAATATGTCCATATATGAAGCTTTTTTTCCGAGAAATAAAGAAGAGCTACAAGCCTTCTTAGGTATTTTGTCCTTTTATTCAAATTTTTGAAAAGACAGAGCAACATTCGCAGAACCATTGCATGGATTACTTGACAATAAGTTAATCTGGAAATGGGATCAAGAGCATGAAAAATCTTTCAAGAAATGTAAAGAATTACTTCCCTGTGATAGTTTTCTGACACATTACGACGAAAAGCAAGAGTTGATTCAGAGAGACAAGAAGATAATAACCATCCTGGTAGGTGTTAAAAAATTCCTACTACAGTATTTGTATGGAAATTTTTAATTCGTACTGACCACAAATCTCTATCGAGCATTCTGAGAGCGGGGACACCTTCGTCGGACGTATGTTCTCCGAGAATTTTTCGGTGGGCCATCGCTATCAACAAGTACGATTACGAATTGGAGTATGTTCCTAGAAGCAAGATGAGAAACATCGGGTGAGTAGGAATCCTCTACCTAAACCTCATCACGAAGTTCATCTTGTGGAAGAAGTGTTGATGCTGGAGGACCTACCTGAAACCATTACGAGGGCTGCAAACATCACGAAAATGAAATACAGATAAGATATTATGTCAAGTACTAAAGTATTTATGGTTTGGATGGCCTGAAAGCGTCAAGAACGAAACATTGTTACCATTCAACAACAGTTGTTTACAAAGATTGCATCCTTTTATAGAATAGAGTAGAGGAGTTGATGGGAGGGAGAGTGTACTAGAATTGCTTCACTCGACACATCCTAGAATTGAGAAGAATGAAAAAGTTAGCACAGAGATAGGTTTGGTTGGGGATAAACGGTCAGGTTGAAAAATTTGTGGCAAAATGTAAAAAGTGTCAGTCAGCTGCACATGCTCCCCCAAGACCTCATATGATTTCCATATGAGTATACTTGAAACTGATGGTCATGTATTCATATTGATCACAGGGTGCAGATTATTCATAATTGTGGTTGACTCTTATTCAAAATTTCTAGAAGTCAGACACGTGACATCGACGAATGCTGACCAAACAATTAAGAGAGCTTTTTGCTACTCATGGTGTTCCAGATGCCATCATAAGCGAAATGCAGCCGGATTTAAATCAAAGGTATTCCAAAATTTTCTCAAGAAAAACCTAATTCGGCATGCAAGAATAGCACCAAATCATCCGTCAAATAACTGTAAAGCGTAAATAATGGTACAAACAACAAAAAATACCTTTAAAAAATTAAGAGGCTTGATTGTCCCTCATAGCTTCGTTTCTTAGACAACACATTACGCCTACCACTGGATTGACTCCAGCCGAAATTCTCTTGGTTCGTAAGCTCAAAACATGTCTAAATAAATTACACCCTGAGAATGGGTAGAAAAGAAGTGAGGTAGATTTCGAGAAGAAAACTCGAAAATTTCCCAAGGATACCACTATATATGTCTAAAATTACAACTCTCAAGGAGATAAGTGGATACCCATTACTACTATAGAACGTGTCTCTTAAGCTTCAAAGTCTTAAACCAAGAAGGCAACAAACTTCGCCGCCATATTGATCAGCTAGACCAGGAGCGGGGGAACTTACTCAAGAACTCAAATGGAAACTAAGGAAAAGCAACCAATGACGCCAACCATCAAACGGGTATAGTCCAATGTAACTGAGTGATCCATAATCAGTACCGATAAGACTGAAGAGAGAAATCAAGAAACCAGTGTACTACAGAGATTATCTGAGGAGAGGTGTGTCAGATATTAATTTCCTAAGTTAGTAACTCAACTGATAAATCATTGTTACTGGTAAATACGAGAGACACTCATGCTGCCAAGCTGCCATTGTGATATGTATGCCTAAAATTACAACTTTTATATATATAAATAATAAAAAAAGAAGAAATGGTTTTAATAAAGAAATAATAAAAATAAAATTTATGAATATAATTATCTTTTAATGAAAATATATTGTTGTTGAAAGTGGTTGTTTCTCGATTTATGGTGTTAAATATCGAATTTATATTGATTTATATCAATAAAAATATTAGATCTACTGAAAAGTTCTGACCGTTTGTGAAGTGAAGAAAAATAAAACATTTTTCATACATTTAATAATATTTATTGTACAATATAATTTCCGTTGCTTATTACCTCTTGCCAGCGTGATGCCAATTTGTAAATACCATTTTTGAAAATGCCTTGTTTTTAGAGGCAAAGAACTCAAGTAGTGATTGGTTGACATCTGCTTCAGTTTTGAATATATTTTTCTCTAAAAAAATTTGGAAGAAGAGAAACACGTGATAATCTGAGGGTACTAGGTCTAGGGAGTATGGTGGATGCGACAGAATTTCCTAGCCTAGCTCTGCGATTTTCTGACGAGTCGCCAAAGCAGTATGTGGTCTGGCATTATTATGATGCAATATGATATCTTCCTATTGAACATGGCCGGCCTCTTTTCTTTGAGTGCTTTGTTTAAATCATTCATTTATTAACAGATCTCTCCGTCTTCGTACAGACCGTCCAAAATATTTATAATTTATTCAAGGTTGAGATCAGACAAAATACACAAAATCAAAGGAGAGATTATTAGAATTATTGAAAGAGAGTGAAGAAACGAAAATAAAAAAATTGACCACTCATTTGTATCTAGGGGATAGTAAGCCCAGTCAATTACTGGGAAAAATGCAGGAATTGGCCGATGGGAATATCAATCTAATTAAATCAAGGTAAAGTCAATATGCAACAATTATTTCGAAGCCGAACACGGTCAACGGGAAGACAATTTGGTCTCACCTTCAGATCCAAGAAGTATTTCTCCCCTCACCCTAATAATGTTCACATTCGTTTGTTCCTTTTGAAGTCCATCGCACAGTTTATATATATTATATATTTTTTGTTACATCTCAAAAAATATAAATTGTGCGGTGAACTTCAAAAGAGACAGAAAACTTAGCTGACCAATACAAAATTTTATTGAATTATTAATAAATTTAAATTAGTTTAAGATTAAAATCAAGAGAAACTCTTCTTTAGTTAATCCCCCGGTTATTGGCCTCTTAATATGTTTAAGAAGTATATAAACAAGATTTACAAAATCATTTAAGTCCATGATGATTTGAAAATAATTTGGTCATTTAAATCCTTGTTCAGAGCAGAGCAGGTTCATTGCTTCATAACATGCATTTGAGAGAGGAAAGCTGCAAGATAAAATTTTCTTTTCCTTCAATGGCCAAACAGGCAACTATATATGTGGCATGAGGAAAGCAACTAAAACAACAATTATTTTAGAAAACAGTAAAATATACACTCACAAAAAATTATTTTATTAAAAAATATTTATTTGGCTTCAAATTGCTCGCTTCGAGACATACATTTATTTTGTATAACTGATTCATATGAATCTAATAATAGATATCGGAAAATCATCTAACTTAAATTTAGCCCCTAACTCCTTGAAAGGGTTTTATAGCTGCCCGAGATGTCGGTCACCTTGCTGGTTAACAAAGCGGCTGATAATTAAAAAAATTTTTGTTTAAAGATTTTTCACTTTGGACTAGCTTTTACATTAGATCTGTATATATGGAGATAAGTTTTTGCAGGTGGTCGAGCGTCCGGTGGTCTGGTGCAAAGGAAGCACATCGATGCCCCGGATAGGCTGTAGATCTCGGATTTGACTCCAGGGGCCAGAGGTCTCTTGATCCATCAGTAAAATATACACTCAGAAAAAATTATTTTATTAACAACAATTATTGTCAATAAAAAATTAATAAATATTTTTTTCTTCTAAACTCACCCTAATAAAATTTTTTATTTTAGTCCAGTGATGAAGGAGGGTTGAAAATAACCTCCGATTTATCCGGCATTAATCACCTGCAACTAAATATATTTTGCCAAAAATTCAGCCTTTTATTTGACCTTCATAAACATTTATTTGGGATTCCACATCTTTACATTTAAATATAAAGTTATCAGTTTGGCTATAAAAGACAATGTAGAAGGAGTTAGTTATACTAGGCATCCAGACATACCACCGTCAGATCACAAGTACGAAGGTGGTTTGATAAATAACTTGGGACGCCTACTAATGCAAGGATGGTTGATAAATAAGTTTATTTGATATTAAAGAGAACAATTTGAGTTTTTCAACGTACTCTATTTTTCAACAGTGCAAAAGTGATACTTATTGTTAACGCTAAAAATAGGTTTCTATTTTTTGTATTCTATTAAGTTATCATTTCGACCGAAGCCTTTAGAGATAAAGAGAGAACTGATAAAAGAAAGTACCGCCAACCTCCACCATTTTGGGTTCAAAAGAGAAAGAAAGTTTAAATTAGGCTAGAATAACAACTAAACAAACTATATCACAAAAAACATATAGGTTAAAGCAAAAGAAAATATGCTTTATTTTAAAAAATATATAAAAAAAAAAATAAAAAAAGAGTTAAGTTAATGATGATCAATTGAGTAAAAAAAAATAAGATTTGATTATATTACATCATATTAATATTTTAAATAAGTTTTAAGATTATTTTTGTTTATTTACGGATCAGGCAGTGAAAGAACAATTTATTTCAAAAAAGAGCAAGAGACAAATTTAAGAAATTTTAGAGGGCAAAATCTATTTCAGATAAAAAGAAATTCGAGAAACAAACTAGGCTTATGCGTGCGGTTGTTACCACAGAAAGTGCAAATCTAAATCATCTAAGTCTACAGTAGAAACTGGTATATTAAATTCTCCTGGGAAGATCAGATTTTGACTGAGCTAAGTAAGGTTACAAAATATTATAAAACGACTTCCTCCACTTTATCGGAAGAATTTTTTCTCTTGTCATAGTCCCGGCCGGTTGTAATGTTCAATTTGTAAATTTTTATGATAATCGAAATAAAATTCAATAAGACATAAATTTGTGCTTATTCGAAAAGAACCGACCATTTTAAAAGGAAATGCCCTCTCCACTATCGTTTGGCGAAGACAGGCAAAACCCGACCCAGGTAACCTGCAACTCAGCTGAGAAGGACGCGATATTATGATCATTTTATAAATATATATACCCTATATATATATATATAGTTTATGTTTGATTCTCGCCAAAATATGAGTGAAAGTATAATCTCACTCAATAAAAAAACAATCAACTATTTCAAACAAAATTTGCTAGAAGGTATTTTTTGTTTTCTTTAACCTCATTAACGATCTCTTCTGTATCCACATTAAAATTTAAGGAGTAATTCATATTTTTTAAATTATAATAAATAATATTTAAATTTATTTTTTTCAAAGTCGATATAATGGTTCATTGGTCTTGCCTACTTGCCTGTACTGTTCCCTCCTCACTTCCAGTTTTCAACGAATTAGACACTCCATGAGTTCAAAAAACATGATTTGCCAATTATGTTTCTGTTTATATGTGTGTCAACCTTTTGCGGGCTTAATAAGGCAAGTGATAAAAGAGAACAGTGCAACGACTCATGAATATAACGGATGGAGTGCTTCGCCTCGCGGAGCTTAAACTTATAGTGTATCCGGCCCTTAAGCAAGTCCATCTACTTAGAATTAATAGGAATTTATATTAAAGTTTTTACTTGAATCTAAAAATGTTCTTTGAAGTCAACTGTTTTTCTCTACTTTTATTTATCCCTATATTTTCCGATAATAATTTGATACATCCATGTGGACTAGTTATTAAAACAAAATTCAAAAATAAAAACTTACTTCACTCTGAACATTTGGAGATGGTAAATTCATGAATTGAGTTCCAGTATCGTCTCTGCTACCGTCACGACTTCTTACCAATCCTTGAAAAAATAAAAAGGATTAGTATTTGTTTGTAGTTAAAAAATAAATATATAATCTTAAATTTACAAAATTTCTCTAAATTATTTTTAAAGCGTTTTCTTTTCAAATGAAAAGTTAATATGTAAAGGTGTAGAAAAATATTAGCAACTAGTATTATTTCATTTAATTAGGTAGGTGCAAAAATAATTGCGGAATTAGGTTACATACAATTTTTAATATATTTTATTTCTTCTTTTACTGATTGTTATATATCAATTTGATACTTATTTATTGATGAATGTATTAGTTTTTCTGTTTTTCTCTAACATTTATTTTACTTTGATTTGAGGCGATAAATAATTGGTCTGTCAAAATAAGAATTTCGCAAAAATATTACTGGATGAGTTCAAACTTAGACACCGTGAAGCAACTCGCAACATCATTGAAGCATGGGGCTTTGAATATTGAACTTATAATACGTAGATAGTTTTAGAAATTTCGAGTCTGTGACTACATAAGAATTCAGAGTTGATCAAAATTCTTATGCAAACACTCGAGATCACCCTTATCATCGAGGCCATTTCAACGGCTTTCAAATTTCTTGAACTCTCTACGTCCCATGCTTCAATGATGTTGCGAGTTGCTTCACGGTGTCTAAGTTTGAAGTCATGCAGTAAAATTATGCGAAATTTTTACTTTGACAGACCAATTATTTACCGCCTGAAATCAAAGTAAAATAAATGTTAGAGAAAAACAGAAAAACTAATACATTCGTCAATAAATAAGTATCAAATTGATATATAACAATCAGTAAAAGTAGAAATAAAATATATTAAAATTGTATATAAAGTTGACCTTAACCTAATTCCGCAATTATTTTATACCACCCCGTTATATTGGCGTTTCGGACTTGGTCAAGACCATCTTCAGAGCTGTACAACACATCAATTCAATGTATTCTTAAAAAATAAGTACATAAAAAAATTCCAAATGATATTTTAATTATTCACTGTTATCTGTAGGGCTGTGAGCAATAATCTCAATTATTTTAATATACTGCGATGACAAAACATACATTTACAGTAGATATACAAATATAAATAAATAAATTTATTTACGGCCTGCGTAGAGACACAAGTCCTCGGTGGCTAGGTCCAATCAAACACAAATACAAATTTATAAATTACATAATACAAAACAACA